>DWJN01005767.1:0-11208 GCA_018248895.1 Carystus phorcus
ATCTGTCTAGTTCACAAATATCAAAACAGATTTGATATTAGCCGCCATTTGCAAAAATAAGAGCAACTTCCAATAGGATGATTTCTTTTGGCCCACCTTGTATAAATAAATAACGCCACACACTCATAGCTCCATACTACGACACCCCGTGTCGTAGGTGCCATGTACAACACAGACAGACGATTACAATCACACCCAGACCGAGAACAGAAATTTAAACTCATTTAAATTTCCCCTTCGCTGGGAATCGAACCCAGGACCCTTCGAACGGCGGTCAGGCGTGGTGACCATTACGCTTTCTTTTACCTTATCTTATATCTTCTTTTATCTTTTATTATTCTATATATTCAAATATCAACACCAGAGAGTAGTTCACCAGTAAGGCAGATCCAAGGAGTTTTAGTTCTGTACCTAGAAGTTAATGCTCCCAGAATGCGTTCGAGGTTTTGCTATTTGCTTCAAATGTAATGGCGAATCGGATATAGCAGTTTGTAATGTTCTGTAGGTACAGGTCTGATAAGCATGTGCCTACAATGCAGAACAATCCAATATGTTGTGTACTGAAAAATACACACAGATAGTTACTAAACTACTACGATAACTGGATACTAACGATAGTTACTAGACTACTCATAACTAACAAAAAAAATCTAAACTAAAAAGAAATTGTTTCGTTCTCAAAACTCAAGTCCTCTGTTTGAAATATCGCTTTTCTTCTATTTATAGGTAAATATATATTTCTCTTCCTCTAAATAAATAAAACAAGACACTCCTCGCTGCCAGACCGCTATCCGCTGACACCGACCTCCATACAATAAGTGCTGCCGCTACTGACGGTTGTTGACAACAAATATCTACTTAGTTTAAGGAAGGTTTCTTACCTCCATCGGTCCTTTAGAGGCAGTTAGGTTTCAGCAGAAAGGAATGAACTTTAAGTAGCTTTGTAAGTTTATAAATTAACGCCATCCCCTGGCAGCAGAACAAAGTTTTTAATATAGTGCATTCAAAATAGTTTGGGTACTGTGTCCTGTTAAATTTGAAGTATTAAAATTGTTATTATTCTGTAGTTCCACCAAAAAACCTAATCATAATAATTTGATGCCCAATAAGCCAATTCACAAATTGTACACCCGACGTACCGACATACCCATCTTGACCACTTTGTACGTGCACATACTCTAACTCGTATTAACTACTATACCAAAGATTATGAAGAATAGTTTCGGTATTAGTATAACTTTATTTTTCATATATTTTGTACACATTTAAAATTTGTATTTGAAAATTTTGCAATGTTGGTAATTACTCTGCGTCATACTCGACCTTACGAGAAACGAAAGTTTTGAGCTAAGGATATTCGATTTGATTTGAATCGACGGCTGGGAGGGGCCAACAAATACTCAACAATTAATCTATTTTCATTGATTTAATAGACATGTAGGATTACATATACATATTCTGATTTCATCATAAAACTATATTATAATATGCGTTAATTTACTCAGCTAATTGTAATCTAATGGTGAATCGGTGAACAAACAACAAATATCGGCTGGCGTTTGGCGCGGCCCGGCCCTCCGCGTGACAAAAATAATCGCAACACATTCACTATGACAAGCCAGCGGGGCCAGGCCGCGCCGCACCCCGCGCACCTCGCTAGTCCTGCGACCGAGACGCCGGGGCCCGCGATCCGACCGACCGACCGACCGACCGACCGACCGATCGATCGACCGACCGATCAGGGCGGAACGAACAGGAGCTTCATACAAGATGACTGCGCTCCGTAAGGTCCACCGGCTCGAAGGACCAGGGCCGCGGTCAGACTCACTCACACCGTGTTAGCTACAGCTCATACACTCAACGAACGGCGCGCCAGTGCGGGACACGCGCGACACTAACGTAATCATCGGAGCACATATCGACCTCCAAGTTCTTCGTCAATTATTTACTTACACTTATATGAAAACAACGTTAGTATAGCATCAAACTTTAAGGGTCTCCGCCACAGAAGAATGAGGCGATTAAAATTTTAATTTACTATTAGGCAATGCTAAAACACGACGGGACATATTCCAGATATCGCAATTCGAGATATAGACACGCGACCTAACGTATCGATTATGACTAATAACACAGACAACATACAATTATGCTACGTAATATTATTATGACGTCAAAAACTCTCCTATGATATCGACTACAACTAAGCCTACGACGTTCGACTATAACGTAGGATATTAATAACAATTTTGCTAAAATAAGTAAGCGTATGGCGGGTGATGGCCGGTGATGGTGGGTGACGGTGGAAGGTGGTGAGGGCGGGCCGTGTCCCGCACCGCTCGCTGGCAACACGTCCACTAACAACATAACGGTAGGCTTAAAGCCGCTTTGTACAATCCACTCTTTGGCTACGACACCTCTGGGAAGCGTAAAATATATTTCATCGTATAAACTTCACAATTAGTACAAAATAACTCTGGTTCGCTCGCAATACTCGAACGCTTTACGATTTAAATATTTCATCTGTTCATAAAGTTAAGTTAAATTTCTCCATATAGTATAACAGTTTGTGCTAAATATCTATTTATAATCACTATTATAAAATATATTTAAAATATAAAATTTCTATTCGTAATATTGCAAGCGAACGTTTTAAAACAACGCGCAACCTCCCGCTCGAGGCCTCGACGGACGACACCGGTTTGTATTGCATATTTTACAAGCGAAAGTTTGAACCAACAAATAAAACCATGATATGTTACCGTCCGTACTATAACAGCTTCAACATGTTAAACGGCGTCACAATTCTCTTTGACGACTACCAGAAAGTTGTATTGGAGATCAATATAACAAATTAGTACAAAAAATAAGTATATCTAAATGTATTGTATAAAATTAAACAAGGACGTAACGAAACCCACACAGTCCGGAGCAGTGCCGCGGCTATGTGCTCCATAAAGTCTTTATAATTTGTTCAGTTTTTATAGTTCCTATGTATGTTAAACTACTTCTAAACATTTGAACTGATGCAGACGAAGTACTTTGTTGTTGTTTAAGTAGATTCGAAAATGATTTAATTACTTAATATTTTTTATTCTTACTTTAATTTTTATCTTTGTTGTACTGGAACCGACCTCGGTATATACAAAATCAAAATTTTCATTATATTTTTTAAGGATTTTTTGTATTGTATTTACATTATACGATTAAGTATTGTTTAAACTAGCAAAGTCACATTTTCTTAAAAATTTCAATTACGATTATGGTCATATTTCGACCGCTGGGAAAACATTTCAATATCATGTAATGTAATCACATAATTTAAAATAATTTCCAGACAAGAAGCAACATCGTGGAAGATCCTCTATTCCACTCTAACCAACTGATAGGCGGTGTACAAACGGTCGACTGGCGTTGAAATGGCGTTTACAAACTAATTTTCACTGGCTTTGCAAATTTTGTTCTTCTTCAACAATAAATATATAACGGTACACACTTTAAGGGTTCACACTAAGTTACTTTGCGTCGTGGGTACCTCGGGCCACTGAAGGACAAGGAGACAATGACACCGGCAACAAAAATTTAAACTCATCATTCAAACTACTGCCTCGCTGAGAATCGAGGTCCGAATCGGACCCTTTACATATTATTATGGATAAAATAGAAATATTTACTTCATCACGATAATCCAGGGCAAACGTGAATTATGAATATGACAAGATTTGGCACTCTACGTGTAAATATCACTGCAGTGTAAAAGTACAACGAGCAAACAATTGGTCCGCGGCCTGCGCCGTGACTGTATGGATTTCGATACAATAAAATTAGGATGACACGCAATCACAATGTACGGAGGTGTGTACCTTTAATCGTGAGACAAAACTTTACTCACTGACAGTGGAGCATGCCCGCCACAACCTAAGGTACCCTCCACCGTACAAACGCCAACAAGTGTTTCGTCCACAACCAACAAACGGATAAGTACATTTAAAGCTCTACACTATTTTAACAGCGTTATTTTGAAACTTATAAAATAAAATACACATGTAGTTAAAGTAGGACAAACAATACTGTGAATTGTAAACCTATCTGAGATTGAACGACAGGAGCGGTAATGAACTTAGCAACGCAACGTCACAATATTTGTTACTATATATTTTCTTAACTTCTAAAACTTTACAATATCTGTAACTATTGATGTAACAAGCATTGAAGCAGTTTTGTAACTTATATACGACGACATTTTAAAATAAAATTATGAGATTGTATTTGTAAATTGTGTTTATAACTTGTGATGATCACTTTGTTAAAAAATGACACGTGCCGATTGTAATACTAACAAAAGTTCTATAATAAATAAAGAAACAACGGCGTTTCACTACGATTGCTACATAATCTCTCATCGCTTACAACTAAACAATTGGCGCCCACGCGGGGACTCGCCCGCGCGGCTCAGATCATTAAATAAACCATATTAACTTATTTTGGCACCATTACAATGCGAAGGTTCCTTACACGCGGACACTTTACCGATATCTGTGTACTGTACAATCTTTCTCAATGAAAATTTCAACATCAAAAAATAACATTGTCAGTGATCCATAGAAATACCGAACGGGTAACAAAATAACAGCAGATTCCAAACCTCCTACCAAACCCCACCAGATGCAGATATCACCACAGCTTTCATGATCTAAAGATACGTCAGTCGGTGGCACTGGTCGTCCTTATTACATTATTTCCAACCGATCGCCGCTCGGTTCCACGGAACAGAGTGTCGCGTGTAAGTAACTATGTCATGGTATTGGACGTCCATTTATTTATTACAGCGAGGTAACTTCGAGCAAGTTCGGTGTCCTTGATTTTGTTTGTATATAAAAACTATATTGCCATAATAAGCAGCCTCATTGGCATACATCGAAGGACACGTACGCTGCTTCACAAGTATCGGCTACGCGACAATAACATGACATCGACTTCGTATTTCAACAATAGTATTGCAGCCCGAGTGTCATCCACACCAAACTACTTCTCACCAACTATGAAGTGAGGAAAAAATTTTGGCGCGGGGATACAAAATTAAACTATCAAGTGTTCGACATAGCGATGCGCTCTCTCAATAGATATTAGTGTGAAAAGTAGTTCAATACGGCGTCCGGCTGCAACACGTACAGCACAAAACGTACACAATAAACGAAATAAAGTAACACAGGTAATACAAAATTATCAAAACCATTGTATAACGGAAGGTATCACGTGTATAATTACAATAAAGTATAATATAACAAAACAATAAGTTTTAAAAACGTGTATAGCACAACAGATCGTTACAATTATATAACTATTTTAAAATCTCTTGTCGACAACGTGTCTTATAAAATCTATAATAAAACTGTTTAAAAACAACATTTTCAAGGAGCGAGGGCGGCGTTGGCGGCTGTCTTTACGTTGAAACACATTTAAAAAACGAATTTAGAGAAATGCAATCAATTACCGCCATTTATCTAAAGGGAACAGGTAACAACACCCGTGTAGGCGATTCCTCACGAAAACCTTCACTCTATCGGGAACCAACCTTGGATGCAACCAGAAGGTTATAGAATTCAAAACATCATGTTAGCCTTCAAAGTATCGTCCTAACATATTCCTCTAATGGAGCTCTCCTTCCGTCTGAGAAGTCACATAAGTGCATTTGTATCGGTAAATTAACATCAGTAGGTCCGACGCCTTCTTTATGATTCCATATTGATAATACATTAAACCGCAGCCAACGCCGCCGCCAGCGTAAAGATCTACTGATACAAGTGTTATATTGACTGACTCCACAAGAACCCTACTTACCAACTCAGCGACCAACGACAGAGGATACGGCGCAACTAATACACAACTGTGATAAACAAACGACACGCCCTGCTATACGACTGGAAGTAAATACTGATCCCAACAACTTTATGCATGACCTCCGTCTAAACATTTGTATTTCAGACCGGCAGATGACGCCGCGCGCGCCGCGACACGGTGCTTATGAGCATCAGAATAACCACAGATTGCATACAACATATAAATATGAATCGTGCAATTTTCTCGTCAAACAGTAGTAACATACCTAACATGTGATAACATAATTCACAATTCGCCTCGAGACGGACGGACCCGCGGGCCGTGGTCGCGGCGGGCGCGGCGCCGACTAGACGAGACGAAAGTGGCGCCAGTGGCGCCATGTCCAAGACGCACTTTATCGCAAACTTTAGAAAGAAGCCGTACCACTCGAAAAGTATCAATGGAAGTGTTAATGCAAACAAAAACCTTTCCAACATTTTTTTCCTTACTTATACAGTAAATTGCGTCCCGCCGAGACGTCGACGACGCAGCAGCACGTACACACAGACCAAACGACCGCGACCCCGCTCGCCCCGCCCCCGGCGCGCGACTAGCCACCACCCTATAGTTAACACGAACGCCCGTCTCGATTAAACACAAGAACATTTAAAATAGTAACATGCAAGGACGACATACAAACGTGAGATCCTACTCGTAAACGCAAAATCTAAGCAAAACTACAGGCGCGATATTACTAAAGTATCCTAATAAACATCGACCGACCCGAGCGGACGCGCACGCTCTAAATGCACGGAACCAAACACAACGCCGCGGGAGAGCGGGGGGAGGGGGCGACGACGGTCGATTCACGCACGTACTGTTAATGACCGCTAATCTAAAACGTGTATTAGTATGAATCACATCAAAAAACGAATACCGCACAAACACTAGTAACAGCGAAACGACCGGAACGCGACCGTCGGCCGCGCGCCGTTACCCATTCGGTACGGGCCGCTCGGCCGCCGTACCGACATAGTTGCGCGCACGACACAACACAAAAGTGAAGAAAAAAATAACATCCAAAACGTCAGATTATATTATTATATATCAAAAATAAATAACACGCAACGAGTAAGGGACGTTCTCACGTCCAAATGTAAGATATACTTTTTCATTTACGATAACATGTATATAGAACACGTACAGAGATTTATAATTTATACTTCATTTATTTATAATATAATAATTATTATTATCAGCTAACGACTACATAAAGCATTACATTTGTGCAAACACCTCGCTCTCGGAGCCGGCGAGCGAGCGGCGCCGCCCGCCGCCTCCGCCTACATATTGCACGCAAACCTCAACGACACTAACGTAACATCTATAATTTAACCTTTGGTTTCCACGTTAAAATAAAATTAAAACTAAAAAAATAATACTACATTTCAGAAATGCACCGACGCTTACATAACTCACTAGGTTAGTCCACCCTTTTTAAGCTTCGTCCGGTCGGCAGCTCCGACAGGAACAAAGAAGTAACTACCCGATTACACATTCCCCATATCCAAACAATGCACCTAAAAGGGAATAAAAACCATAATAATCTCAAAAACTTTGTACTCTCAGTACGTAGTATCATGTAAAAGAAAAATTAACAATAATATAAAATACAAGTAAACGGATGTAGTGCGGCCGCCCACTGCGCGCACACAGTGGGCCACGCATGTGGCCGACACAGACCATCACACTGAGTATTGAACAAACGTGTCGGCGAGCGGCTCGCTGCACTGCACTGCACCCAGATATATGTCCAATATGACCCTCGTGCCACGCGACCTTAAAACTGTCATTACTCTGTGGCGCTTGGCCATGTTATTTGTAGGTAATCTGTGCTGGAAGACATCTTTTTACGAGTTGTCGGGAACAAGGATAAAGCATTGTTCAAATTAAATGTAAATTAAATACACTTTTAATAAACAGTGTTTTAAATAATTTCTGCAATTTTATCGGTAACTTCTCCCTTGAACGGACATTCTCAATCTGTATCTATGCATCACATTCAACTCACGTGTATAAATTACTGCCTTGCAACTGAAAAAAGTCATATAATTAAATGTCATAACTTTATCTAACGACTTATCCAGAGATTTTTGATAGACAGTTTATTGAAAGTTATCGTAGGCCGAATTTTTCTGTAATCATTATTTTTCACGGCACATAAATAAAAGACGAACGTCCAAATGATGCCACGCCCATCGCCGACGTCAGCGGCGACAGGTGTATATTGTGCGGCGCTCCGACTCACGCGTCGATGTTCCGACTGGTGCAAGTTACGGACATTCCCCGCGCCGTCCGGTGCAGTGCAGCGGCCGGCTGATACACAACGCAGGACTAGAAGCGGATACGCCCGCAGGAACCGACTACGGGAACGGTGCGACCGCTGACACATCACTACCACAATGGCCCGCCGCTGAAAACGGCGACTTGTACTACGCCACGTATCACTGCTTCAGATTATTCTCGCGTTAGCGACGTCAATATTAACCCGTGTCAAAATGTTATAACGTTAGTTATTCAACACAATATAATACAATACAGCCGATTCGTACTGTAATAAAGTCGCCATTTTCAGTTCCGATATTACAATATAGCTGTGCACGTCCCGGCCGCCCGCAGCGCGCACCGGATGCACACAGACGCACGCACACGCACACACACACAAGTACAATAATAACACGCTACTAATGCAAATGGGGTTTACTGATTCCACCGCGGACCCTCAGCTGCAGGCCGCCCGAGCGGGGCTCCGGGGCTCCGGCTTGTTCCTAAAAGCGTCCATCTTACGTTTTAACTACTTGCTACATATAATAGTAACACCCACTAAAGACTAACACTTTCGTTATAATGGACAAACTAAATAATTTTGTGTGAATCATTCTTAAGGATGTAATTCACCTCACGTTCCGTTTTTGTATTAGAAACGAATACTTAAAGTATTTGTATCATCACTATAATAACAATTACGATAAAATTTATACGTCAATGTGGTGTACTGTAATATTTTATAATCATTTTATTACCCCAGATAAAGTGTGTATTAATATATACTTTAAATTATATTATAATATATAAAAGGAGAATCTCTCTGGCAATAAATACATTGAACTCTTCTAGAACAGAGCCGCAGTTTAAGGAGTCCCCGCTCGGGCGCCAGTCGCGCCGCTAGTAACCTTACCACATGCTTCAAAATGTTCTCAATATTTACAACAATCAATAATTGCTCCGACCCCTCCTCAAGTATAATAGATTCATTTCGACGTAACCCCAAGAGAAACATATTTACCGCATCACCGAATCGAGTACACTTTTTTATGTTTTTTTTTTGTTTTTTACTATTTTTTTGCCGCCCATTTGTAATCGAATATGGGCGCATTTAAATTTTTAGCCAAAAATCAACAGCTTTTGCATAACTGTAACCAGTTAAGATTTCTAAAAAAATGTTTTGAAAACAAAACGACGGCCGACACGACGTACTCTGTAACGTCAAAGTTTTGTAATAAACAAGCATGTCAGCGGCAGCTCGGCCTCTCGGCGCTCGACGGTGGCCCGTGTGACACGTGGACAGAATCTCATAAGAAACAAACCGTGTTCATACAAATTAAAAATCACCTAACACTTTGGCATCGACCTTCATACTCCATAAAGAGATAAATCTACGTAATGCTCACAATATACTTTACCGATTACTGATAACTCGATTAAGGAGGTACCCGCTCGCCGGACACGGGGGGCGGGGCCGCCACCGCCGCGGACGGGGCACGGGGAGACGAGGGAGACGGGGCGGAGGACTTAGTCACTTAAAACTAATATAAATATTTGTGTCACGTCAGCGCTTGCACAGTGGCGCCCCCGCCGCGACGTTCCACCTACGACTAAACGAGAAGAGAGGACGAGAGTCGCAAAAACGCAGTCGCACGGTTGCACTGCCGCACTTTCGCGGACCCCCGAAGCCGAAACGCCTAACCTACGCTAACGCTAAGTGACAGACATCCAAACGACTTACGGAACGACGAACGAAACAAAACAATACTTCGATCGAAGTGAACGCTAGCAGGCGAGGGCCCTCCGGACCGGAGCCCGCCCGCGGCGGACGGACGAGCGGACCGACTGCGGCGCCGCCACGTCGTGCGGCCGACGTCGTCGACAGTAAACAGCACGATGACGTTCCGTACGTTCACGTACGTTTTACTCACTACGACATCGGATCGCAGTACAGTAACGATATGGCATGATAAAATGTGGCAAGTTTATCGTAAATTAACACACAAATTGGGACGCGGACATGTGGCACGTCCCGATCGCGGCTCGCACCGGCAGATGAACGAAGGTGAGCTCGCGGCCGAGCGACGTCCGGCCGACGCTCGGTGCCGGTCGGTCCCCGCCGACGGCTCAGGCCACCGGCGTCTTGTCGTGCACCGGCGTCGGGATGTAGTCCTTGTTGACGAACGAGAAGCCGCGGAACTCCTCCTGTCGAGTGAAACCACACCGGCTCGTACACAATTCTTTTACAACTGTAGCGGTTTACACATCTAGCCCATCGGGTAACATATGAATGTTGTAACTTAATCAATAAAGGTAAATATAAAACATGCAACTTTCCCATTTCGACATAAAACAAATACGATTACGGAAATACGAGGAACCAGAACAAGACTCCATCTGCACTCACTCCACGCTTCTCACTTGCACTGGAAGAATTGCAGCCTTTATGAAACCAGTTTCTATGTATATTAATGTGCTAATAAATAAGTTACGTACAAACAAAACCATTATATACCACGTCTGTTTTAGCGAGAACATTTGGGGGCAAACCGGACCAGTTTTTGCAATTGCAGGTGCATGCATCACTCTTGTGAAATAAATGGTATAACAAAACAAATATATCTACATAAGGTGTATAGTTAATGCGGTACCTGGTTGATGGCGCGCACCACGTCGACGGCGACGGGCGTCAGCGTGGGCTCCTCCTTGGTGAACTCCGCGTCGAAGTTGGCCGCCTCGCGCTTGCTCTTCTGCAACACCACACCGCGTACAGTACCCCACACATCGTAACAGCATAACACTACTTACAACTTCGACGAACCTTTTTACAAATACAAAGGCACTCAACTTGTACACGTAAGTATACGATACACTTTGTTACATATTTATGAACAGTTGAATACGTATAATGTTTATCTTGACTATTATATGTGTAGCAGCAGAAATAATGTCATTGCACTAAATATTACGCAACACTACTTAGTATTAGTAACATGACACGCACACCTTAATATATATTTTCAATAATAAAATTTAGTATGAAATCAAATCTCGTGTGTATCA
>DWJN01005768.1:0-11207 GCA_018248895.1 Carystus phorcus
GCTCACGGGTATCTCCTCATCACTGAGACGGTCTAGAGCATACTCCACCCCGGTGCTCCAATGCGGATTGGTGGAGGGGTTAGTGGCCAACCTAAGTGTCGGATGTTTTTTTTTGTTTTTTTTTTTAAACCGCCCGAAGGCCTCCGACATGGCTTGACGACTGCTATGTTCATAGCAACTGAGACCGACGGCTTAACGTGCCCTTCGCTCAAAACGCTCAAGAAATTTTTGCCACTAGCGGTCACCCATCCAGGTACCGACCGCGCCCGCAGTTGCTTAACTCCGTTTGTGAGCGCTTCATATTGATACAATGTATGTTATATATAAATATTATTGAGTACTTCGTTTTAAGAGGATGATTTTCTTCGCCATTGCTTATCTTTAAAGAACCTTTCCCTTACATATGTTGATGTGATACACTTTATTTCATTCATTTATTAGAGTGCTTGCAAGTGCGTACATAATAAACGATTTTGAGTAGTAATGTAAATCGATATTTTCACGTTTATAACTAAGTTAGCAAAGTCGATATATTATATCAAATATTTCATAAATGCAAAAGTAATTACATTATCGAAGGCATCTGTAATATTCCGCGCTAGCCAACGAGCGAGTTGGCAAAACTATACATTATATCAATATGATTGTTATTGAGCTCTGGTAGGCTTAGTTTTTGCCGTATTGGTGCGACCTAGAATACTGACCTCAATCCCATCCCAATAGACCACGATGTTGTAAGAGTTAGAAGCTGCCCCACTTGATAGTACCACATAATAATTATTATTATGTTATCACTACCTGACACTGTAGATTTCATCCTGCCTCAAAATTAAATAATGTGTCAAAGTTTAATAACTAAAAATTTGCATAAATCAAAAATAAATTATACGAAATTTTTTTGATGAAAAAAAATACATTTTTATATGTTGATCAGTTGAAAGTGTCAAAGTTCAATAACTAAAAATGTGAATAAATCAAAAATAATTTACACGATTTTTTTTTATGAAAAAATTACGTATACTTTTTTATGGTGATCGGTTGAAATAATCAATATTATCATTGATATTGTTACTTTCCATGAAGTCTGCATACCACGATCAACGTCATCGTTTCAACGTCTTCAAATTTGTAGCTTTTTATTCTTTCATCTTTCTTAACTGGCCTTGGTGATGCCTTTGGTATTACTGATAACAATGGGCTACGGTGACCATTTTTAATAGGTTGACTCGTTTGCTAGTTTAGTTACATAAAACAATTTTCACGGTGGTTTGTTTAAATATTTTTAAATCAAATATTGATAAACAGCAACAAACATAAGGTTTATGTTTGGCAAGTATGTCATTTACCGCCAGTTTCTGAAAGGCTTGTCAAAATTTCGTTCAAATAATACGCATATTAACATGAAAGTTCTATGAAGTCATTTTGAGTTTCTGAAACGTTGATTAGCGAATAATTTCTGAATAATCATGCTTTCTGCAACCTAATGGACGTTTGACAATAGATTTGACAGTGTATTTCTTAATATTTTCGTTGATCAGCCTTTCAGAAACCGGCTGTTAGTCTATTTGTTTTTTTTTGGTTTTAATTGACATTGAATTTGTCGTACCCATTTCTGCCTTTTAAGTTGGTATGTTTGTCAGAATTTATTTCAATAATTGCAAAAATGGTTTTAAATATCTTTTATTGCAATAACCTTAACATTAAGGAGTTCAATGTGTGGATTTAATGCCAATCAACCCTAGAAGCTGATGTGGGGATGTAGC
The DNA here is from genome assembly GCA_018248895.1 of Carystus phorcus. NCBI lineage: Eukaryota > Metazoa > Arthropoda > Insecta > Lepidoptera > Hesperiidae > Carystus > Carystus phorcus. The sequence goes on from DWJN01005768.1 coordinate 1,764, forward strand.
AGGTGCTTAATATTGAGGATAAAGGAATATAATACTAAAAAAATATGTATATTTATGACGCTGATTTATTTTTAGACTGAACATACATATATAAAACATATTATAACAACATACAAGCATTGGCGGGAACAAATTTTGAAATAAATATATTTTGACGTTTTTGAACCTTTTCCTCATAACATTACTATAGGATAAAGTATCCTTAGTTAGGGAGGAGATAAAAAAGTAAAAGCCAAAGTAGAATAGTCCAAAATATAAAGTTAATAATTTTTTGTAGCTCGATTCAATTTCCCATGCATCCCCAACGCAGTAAAGATTCGACGACAGCGATCTCATTTTCGTAGGCATGAAGCGTGTTTTACGGTCACTATATTGGACTTGATACCCCTTTATCCAATTTCATGAACAATATTCGAGTAGGTATTCACGGAACTTTGGAAGAATAATTTGGAACTGGATAATAAAGAATATTTCATTGTATTGATACCATTTTTATATAAGTGTTCTTTCTTAATCTTTATGGAAAATTACTGAAAGAGACATGAAAGTGTAGGCATCTACGTTTTTTTACTTTTAAAATCTTTTCACGTTTTCATATTATATCATGTTCTTATTATTTTAAACTTTTTTCACCGTGGACACTAAACCATAATCCACTAACTAACTGGGTCAAAATATCGGTATGAAATTCAATGATCACCCGCTTTAATTAAAATCATGTTCTTAATTCGAATGTCAAATAGCAAAACAATTTTTTAAAATGTTTGTTAAATAAGACTAATGGGGCATATTTCTTTTTTCAAAGAAGGCGTGGTCATATTTAATTTCGCTCTTACAACTTAAACTAAAATTGTCCAATTTATGTCATTTTTTAAATCAATAAAAATGAAGATAAATTTTGGTGTATCGCTTGCTAGAACCCGTAGTACCTACCTAGTTCATATGTAAGTTCGCAAACAGTGAATTTTGTACAAATTTAGCGGACAACGATAAGGATAAAACTATGAAAAATATAAAAGTAACATAAGGGTGCTTGGGATAAAAATGTAAGGTCTTATTGACTCCGGTATTATCCTTCATATTTTCCATTTAGAAGAAATATTCTTGATACGTTATTCATTTCTTACAAGAAGTTGTAATGTATCAGTGTACAATAAGAGACAATGTCAATCTTGCGTGCGTGGGAAGCGTTTCATTCTTACGACATTGAATACGGAATAGAATGTTTATGTTATTGTCATAATTTAATTTCGGTTAATACGTAGCTATACAAATATTATTGTCAATTATTATTGGCCTTGGAGCTTCTTTTTTATGTGTGTGATCATAACTTTTTACTGGTTGTACCGATTTGAACGTTTCTTCTTCTATTCGAAAGCTGGTTTATCTTGTAGAGCCATTTAAATTTGAGTGACATCTGACTAGGAATTTTTGAGTTGAGTCATCTGGGTGGGTGACCGCTAGTGACACAAATTTCTTGAGCGTTTCCGAACTTGGGTGGGCACGTTAAGCCATCGGTCCCGGTTGTTATCATAAATAACGGTCGTCAAGCCATGTCAGAGGCCTTCGAGCTGGGTAGACATTTCCGACGCTCATGTTGGCCAATAAACCCTCAACCAGCACTTAGCTTGACCAATGCGCTTCAATTCATTGAACATTCCGCACCGGAGCAGCGTGGTGAAGTATGCTCTAGATCTACTTAGTGATGAAACCCGAACTCAGTAGTGGACCGTTAATGAGTTGAAGGCAAAGCCTGAAATTATTAACTAAAAACCTTTATAAATAATATAATTTGGACTCATTATTTCATTAAGGTGTTCAATGTCGCTCAATTCTTACTTTCAGAAGTATAAGTCGTAATCAGGAGAAGCTTTTCGCATTATTGAATAGATATAACCGACAAAATTGACAGAGAACTCGATTCAATTTTCTGGGCTCACGAAGAATGAACTCGTATATTTGCCGACATCAGTCGAATTCTCGTAGGCATGAAGCGCGTTACAGCCAAGACATTGGCTACTTCATTCCTCCTTAAACATCATTGTGTATTGTCTATGTACAATACTTAGCAAAATGTATTAGGTTAATGCTTTAGTAGCGTGTCTGTGTAAATACAGAAAAAGTGATTAAGTGCAAAACGATATTGTACTAAAGTAATCAAAGTAAACACATAAACATGCCATGTTACTACTTGATATTTAAAATTGGTTCAGAATGATGCACCACGTGTCGACGAGATTTTGTTTCGCCTATAATTGTATAAAGCCAGGTAAGAATCAAATTAACTTTTTTTACGAACCTGTTTTTATGTCAAATACGAAAAGTTTCTACAAAATAACATCTTTACTTTTTCGTCCTTCCTTCTTTCCTATCGTGTATTTTCTTCTATTTATTACGTCTAAAATATAAAATAAATATGTTCTAAAAATATAATAAGCTTCTAACTTTATGTACTTGACGTAAAGAACACATTTTCGTAATAAAATAACATAGGTTCATTTGGTTCTCTTGGTGCGATAAAGCGTCCTTCATTGTAAATTAACAGTTCAAACTGTCTAGCATTTAAAAAACTGTGTCCGACCAATAATTTAAACCATAGAAAAAGTATCTGCGTATAAATTCAGCTCTGAAACTAAAATAGAAAAAGACCTAAACTGTTTGATCTCCACCCGGCGAATACAAGCAAAACTTTTTTATGGAGAGCTTTAAAAATATAGTATCGATTCGTTCAGGACAGAGCGTGTTCCGATCGACAGAGGCGGGAAATAGGCTACACTGCAAACAGAACATTTCAGCTGGACTACATTTTGCTGGATGCACTTAGATTCCGTTCGAAATATATAACTTTTACAGCTCCACACAGTTGCGACACGTGAGGCCTATGTTTATTATGCCTTTCAGCGAATTTACAGCATATAGTCGTATGACGTTGTGTGTAGATTGATGTCGTTAGATGCCATGGACTTTTATATGGCCCATTATTAAAAAAATTATTATTAAAAGGTTCCATGCCTGCGAGGAAATAACGAAAACTTTATGATAGGGTTTCTTGTGTTTCTACCTTTGAGTAAGGTTGTAACACGCGATTCCTTTACTTTACTTTCCTTTTCCTTTACTTTACTGTAGGACGAATTCAATTACAAATAAGAATTATTTTTACGTTCTCGAGTTATTATACATATGTGAAGGAATTTTTAATACATGACTTTATTTCTAAGTGAAGGTAGAAAAAATAAATATTATGTCTTAACTATTTGAATATTACGTTTGAGTTACTTAAAGATATACATTGCTTTTTTATTACTGTAAGTTTTATTACAATAATTTATATGTTTTGAGGAGGTATACAATATCTTGTCAGTTTTTATGGATTAGAATACAGAGAATAGATACAATTTTTCAAGACATGAAAGTTGTCAAACACAATGATTAAGTTATTAGCAAGTTAAGTTAGCAACTATTTCTTTCTCAATGGTTACTTTTGACACACACCTTAAGGGATTTTTTAATAAAAAGCTATAAAAAAATTTTGATTTGGTGTCGAATATTAGCACATACTCTATATAAAAAATACATGCCGTTAACTCTTTAATAGCCCACAACAAGGCACGGGTCTTCTTATTACTTGAATAGGCCTAGAGCATACTCAACCACACTGCTGCAGTGTGGAATGGTCAATGGATTGAAGCGCCTTGGTCAAGCTAAGTGCCGGAAGTTTTCATGTCACCCGAAAGCCTCCGTCATCATTTAATAACTACTGTTATAGTACAGAGACGCTCAAAACATTTCAGTGTAGCCCCTAGCGGTCATCCATCTAGGTACCGATCGCGCCCGCAGTTGCTTAACTCGGTCGATCGCTTAGAATCGACGCGAGTCGCTGAGCTATGAGCGATTCCAGAGTGTATACATAATACATATAAAATGCAATTAGAAAATCTATTCTATTGTGTTCATGCTCTAATTGAATTCAGTTTTTAATTCAATATCGGTTGAATGTGTTGGTCACATTATCCTTCCCTTTTTAGCTTCTCATTAAATCTTGGGGTTGCTTTTACGAAAATAACATAGAATAAAATGTCGGATATTGCGAGTCTAAATAGCCTTTCAAAGAAAAATATCTATTTAGACCTTTTCAACTATTCAGATGAGTATTTTGTCCAAACCTGTTATACTTGTGCGCCCTTACAATATTAATAGTATAAATATTGAATTTACTTAAATCTTGAGGCTCAAATATAAACAGTCGAGTCCAACGGTGAATTTTATAAATTTTTGAATAAAAAACATAATATACATAAAGACGGCATAATCGACATATTATTATTCTGTCAAATATCAGCAAATCGTATTGTTTTCAATAATAGTTTATGTATTTTAATGTTAGTAAATTCTTAGGTTATTTAGTTGAAGCGCACATAGCCCGGCAGCTCGCGTCGATCTTAAGCGGTCGACAGAGCTAAGCAACTGCGGGCGTGGTTGTTATATGGATGGGTGACCGCTAGTGGCAAAAATTTCTTAGCATTTCCGTGCTTCGGAGGGCACGTTAAGCCATCGGTCCCGGTTGCTATGAACATAGCAGTCGTTATGTCGGAGGCCTTCGGGCGGTTTAAAAGCATCCGACACTTGGGTTGGCCACTAACCCCTCCACCAATCCGCATTGGAGCAGCGTGGATGAGTATGCTCTTGACCTCCTCAGTGATGAGGAGAGTAGTGGGCCATTAATGAGTTGAAGGCAAATTCTTAAGTATCCAAAGTTTGAAATAGGAGCACTGTGAAAAGTAATGAATTCATTATTAAATAACTTGATTAATATTACATTAACTATTTCAAATTGAAATTATGAGTAACGTCGAATGACAGGAATACTCTGCTGTTTCTTGGTAGCATCAGACGACACAAGAGGAGCGTCAGAATGGGCGTTGTTTGAAACTTTGAGACGGATCTATTGATACAAGATTTAATCAAACTCGGACGAAGTGTTTCGGCTCTAGATAGTTACAAAGGAATAAACTTGTACCGTCAAACGAAATACTATTTGCAAGGTAGAATCTCGTGTAAAACGCTTATAGCTTTCGTCAATAATAAGTAACCGACATAGTTAGCAATATGTGTATTCGAAACTTTAGACCTGGCGAACTTTGTATCACCTTGGAACATATCTCCCGTTTTTGTAATATTTTTCACCAATGGTCAGCTCCCATTGGTCGTAGCGTTATGTTCTACAGCCTATAGCTTTTCTCGGCAAATGTAATATCCAACACAAAAAGATCTTTTCAATTCGACCCAGTAGTTTTTGAGATTAGTGCGTTCAAACAAACAAAACTTTTAGTTAAACGTTAATAGATATATGACTTGAGCGTTTAAAATGACTTTAGTGTTAACTAGTAAGAAGTTGTTCGACTTGTCACTAGAAAAATCGTTGGAAATTATTGGTATCAGAATTGGTTACTTGAATGCCAGTAGCATAATTAGTCGGGTGACCGCTATTAGCGAAATTGATTGGGTGAATTTTAGTGAACGTTGATAGGAATATAGAAAATTACATTAAACTAATTTCAAGGATATTTTAATAAAATTTTAGGTTTTAGAAAGTACCTGGTAATTGATGTTTTTTTTAATACAGTTCGAACTGTTTGTTATGTAAAATAATAAATATGTATAAATATTTTTTTTCCCACAAATCTATTATGTCATCCGATTTGGGAGCTAGATATTCTAAATTCAAAACATGCAAGTAATGAAGAAAAGTTTGATAGCGTAATTCCGAAATAAAGTAGTGCCGTTTCGTATTAAATGGAATTTGGCACTTGGCTATCATCTATGCAATGTAATGTGTTTTCTCTATTACAAAGTAGATCTTAACCCTTTTAATAGCGATGTAGATTCTAATGATAATTTATATTGTAGTTACAGCGAGCAAAACAAACCTAATTGAATTAAACGAATAATTCGCTTGAATTTCAATAGCAGATGCGCTCAAAGAGCATAAAATAATCACAATTGCTTTGATCGTGAATACAAATACTGGTGAAAGATAGCCCAAGGGTTGATGATTATCGATCAACTGACCGCTGGGCCCCTCAAAACTGAAAAGGGGGACCCCCTTTGTAATCAAAACAGTAATCAAATGGCACGGTCGGAGAGAATGCGAGTTAAAACTTTATTTGAATTTTAAATACGACGATGAATACCAATTTCGTTAGTGAATGTATTGATTTTTTACTTAATAGGACGACAACTGAAAGGGATTATCTCGAGTATTTTGTTCCCTATTCAAATCCAACCCTCGTTCATTAGTTTTTGCAGAAATTTGTTCGCCATCTGTGAGGAACGTAATACACTGCTTTCTTATTACAGTGAATATGCAGATTATGACATGTTTTGTTCCACGAGAGCACGAGTTTTGTGAAACTAAAATTCATATTATATTATTTGTGTAAATTCTGAACAAAATTTGTTATACATGTTGCAAAACATATCTACTTACATTTATCTACATATATGTTATTTCTATGTGTACGTATATAGTAGCATAAAATATCGGATCTTTTTGTGAACAGTGATTGACGCCTGATCAAGCTACTCGTCATTATTTGGACTGAAAATTTGCGCTTTTGGTACATCGCCAAAGCATTAGTAATATGTATGTTGAGTGACAACTTTTGCGTGGTGCTGCAGTGCAGATATTTATTACATGATATTATTAAATTACAATTGCCGTAACTTACACGGGTTTATAAGTAATCCTAAAATCTTCTGTCTTTAGTACAACCGAATCCTTATAGGAGTTATAAATCTATTGTCCGTATGTGAACTGAACTTCTCAATGATTCGGTTGGCTCATGATTTTTTTTGGATATATTTGAATGATTTTTTTTGTAAGTTAAGTTTTGTTAAGTTTAGGTATATACACCATAAATCAAACCATATCTAAATATTTTTATCAACTGACATTAGTATTAAGAGGTATTAATTAATTGATATAATCCTTAAAATCATGTTATGGGTTCCATAGCATAACAAATTCGCTAGTTCTATTGCGGCTATATCCAACTATTAAAACAAAATATTCTCGCTTGTTCAATACGTCGATAGCAATTATCTCAGTAAATTGTATCCTTAGTTGGAGCTCTTACTTTGTATCCGCTTATGTCGGATTAGGTTAAATGTAAGTGGTCTTCTACTTGTGTGGTTTAATATAACTCCACCAAGGGTTTATAAGTACTCCGTTACAAATTGAGCGATCATTTTTATAATACTGACTTTGATGTGCATAGTCGTATTATAGTCATCGCAGGTAAATCATTCTAATTAGTACCGTTAAGAATAGTGAAGAGTCTTCTAATTATCATTACGTTTCGTTAATTATACGTTCTTCAGGTTTTCTCTTTGAAGCCGCTCTTAAAATACTTGAAATTAATTTATGTTCGTTAATGTTGTATAAGAAATAAAATATATTTCGTACCGGTCTTAATTATCTCTAAAAGAAATATAATCATATTTTCTAGATGTCCAAGTAAATAATGTTGCTATGTCAGCATGAAGCAGATACAAAAAGCGTCTTAATGGAAAATAATATCCGAGCCATATTACATTATGGCACTCTGTGGATTTGAGGGACAGAAATCTCAGTGTACCTAATGTTTCCCAAACGCGTACTTACTCTGAAGATACATACGATATAGAAGAATGATTTCGTAAATCGGCACGCGCGTTTCACAGTATTGACATAGATAATGTACTCTTAAGCTTGTGAGACGCCCGTTTCGAATCTTGTCCCGAGAGAGGTCTTATAAAACAAAGACAGCGAATACGGGAAGATTAGAAGCGATATATACAGACTTATCAAAGCCGGGATGTGTTCTAAAAATATCTAAGCCACTACATTCGGAGAGCCGCAGATAACGAGGGCCAGGAGTTTAATAAAAGTCGCAAAAGGTGTGGGAATTTTGTCTTTGTATTTTTTTCATGAAAAATATACGTATAATTTGTGATCTTTAATAAATTAAATAGAAGGAACACAAATCGTAATATTTATACCACATATAAATGATCCTATTTTTAATTAAAAAAGCTGAAATACACAAGGTATAATTAACATTGCTTGCAAAGGTTTACACTAACGTAAAGCTTATTTTGCGACAAATACGGTTAGGTTTCTTCAACACTAGTAGTATAGATTTTGAAGTGGTAGCTTATAATAAATTTGTTATTTTAAGCCTTGTAGTACATACATAAGTAACGAATTATTTTTTATCTAAATAATAGCATACAAACAATTTCTTTGAGATCGTTACTTAAAGAACAAACTTTAATTTCTATACATTTTTTTTATTTACTGTCATACATTACGCTTCATTTTCTGGCGAAACCCCGAAGTTGTTTTTTTTTAGTTTTTGTCACTTATTGGGTTGACATAGGGTCTCAATTTCTCTGCTTCATCGAATGTATCGAATTATAAAAAGTAAGAAACAAACCCAGAATATACAATAAGAAATTTCACACATGCCTTAAGAAATTTATATTTCAAGCTATCTTCCTAGTGACGGTGGAAATAACTCTGTTCCTAAACGTTATAACATAATCCATTAAAATGTACAAACAACATTTCCGTCCCCATAAACAAATTTTCAAGCGCCTTTACCCTTACTTGTTTTGTTAAGCCTACACCATGACATGTGGCGTTGTAAAAACAGCTGGTGACGTCAGGCCCTTAATCCTGGATATACAACCGTTTTAAATACCCTTTATTCATTTGCATAAGTCCTAGTGTAACAAGACGGGTTGGTCTAATAAGAATTTCTAATGCCGTTTGGTTTGACACGTAAATTATTGGGTAATTAGTAATGCTGTCTAAACGCGTGGCTTCTAGTTCTATTTTCAATCTCTGCTGGATAGGTTTCATGTGGGATATAAAATTATTAGCTCAGATATTTGTATGAATGAAAAGTTTTTGAAGTGTTTATTTATATATCAATTTCAAATTCAAATTCATACAATGAGCGAACTATGTAAAACATCCAAGTAAACTGAAACAAGAGTCCCTTTCGAATATTGCCTTAATTATATAAGTTCTAGATGACATATATCTTTATGTATACTATCCAGGTTTATTGATATACTGATAATATATAATTAAAACATCGTGTTCAAAGTCATATAATTAAATATAATTATTGTGATATAATCACCAAGGTAACATTTTTGGAATCCAAGTGTCTTCGTCAGTCTTGACGCCAAGCTAACTTCACCTGCACGTGGTGGATCCTGCTGGCTTGTGAATGAGGAAATGGCTTTTGGTTCCTTGCATAAAGATCCCTGATCGATACCTCTCAGTGATGTATCCCGTTGATGCATCCCATTGATGTGTGGCGACCGCACAATACGTCACACGATGACGTCACGCCGTACCTGAATCACGCTATCGAAGTTTTCTACTACGCT
>DWJN01005769.1:0-11206 GCA_018248895.1 Carystus phorcus
ATGTTCGTGTCTGACTTAAGATGTTTGAGGTATGTTCCAAGTAGCGAGTTTGTTCATTTTTGTTATGATTTAGTCACGTTTTTTTGTCACGTTACAAAAATGATATAACAAAACTGAACTAAAGACGCATTCACAAGTCTGATTTTTATTTTTATTGTGGGAGTATATTAACTTAACCTAATCTTCAAGTTTTTTCTGTCTGTACGTCTCAAAACCTCAAATACCTGATTCAATTACTGTAACTACAGCTTTTACTGTGAATTAATTGTTTGTTTTGTTTTTAACGATCCTTGTATAAACCGTAAATTTTTTATAACATTAATTACTGAAAATATTTTTCTTTTAAGAATGCCGATGATTTCAGCTGAACTTCTGCGACTATTCTGCAATGATTAAAAGAACAGAATCCGCAAAAGTTTGAAGAGTTAAGGTTAAATTTGAAATTAATTAAATCTTATTATCATTACTGATTTAATACCAAAGTGAGAATCTCATTTTTTATTATAATTAAACGAATCATAAGAAATACATGTGTTTTATTGTGTATTTATGTGTTCGATCAATAAAGAAATAATTATCCGTTATTATGTGAATTGTGAAGAGACCTTAAGTTTTTAGTTTTGTACCGTTTTTGTTTGGAGTTTCATTTTTGTTACGGTTTCATTTTTGTTTCAGTTTTGTCACAAAGGTCATTTTAAATAATTTTCACCCAGATGGCGAAACATCACGATGCTCTTTTATGTCATTGTTTATGTATATACTAACTGTACCCTGCGCGTGTTATTACGCGCTGCGCATATTAAAAAGGTTAAAAGAAAAGTCAGCATATATCAACCATGTATCCGTTATAATTTTGGTAACAAAACCTTTATAAGAGAATTCTGAATAAAGTTGCTAAACACATCGGTGCTCTATATCCGACCTTTTCAAAGTCCACAAGGGACAAATAAACAAACAAAATATATTGATTTTTATATCTAATATATACTGATAGATAAATTATAATAAGAAAAATAATTACAAGTTATTATTATTATACTCCATGTTTTATAATTTGAATGTCAGTCTGTTGGCTATCTCTTCATAGCATTTTTTTTAAATATCATCTACATATTATAAGATATAATGTAATTTAAATTATTGATACTGTAATTACGATATAAACCATAATTATTCCGGTTGCAGTTTGAAATATATCACCTCCTTTTGTCAAATGTTGGCCATATAATACTTAAAATATTTTATACCTCTTCGTAACTCTAATACGGTTTATCACTCTAATCAAGTTTTAAAATACTATATCTCTACACCTAAGCATAAAATCGGAGTACAATAACACACATATTATTAGTAACTGCAACGAGAATTAAATTATTCACGCATTTCATAGACAGTCTAGCCAACGGCAGTAGCATTGTTATACAATCTATTAAAGTATGAATATTGTCGGGTTATAAATTCGGTAATAACTTGACTACCGCGCCATCTATTAGTTTCAAACTTATCTATGTATTCAAAATATTTTTTTTTTTCATTCAAAATTGGTTATTACACTCTTCGCAAGTCAAACTACGCCATCGATTGAACAAGTCCTACTAGTGTAAAATATGGGAGAGTATAAAAGACAAAGCGGCAAGAACCTCCCAAGAAGTTTATTCCAACTTACAGTTATATGAGGCACTTGGCTTCTATTGCTTATAGCTATATTATTATGTCAAACCCATTCCCAAGCATCCTTGTCCTTAAAATATTCAACTAAGTGTAATAACCTTTTGACATACCTTGCAACACCATCATGAATCGCGCGTATACCATGTAAATAACACTAATTTAATTGTAGAACAAAAATTCAATTCGATCATTTTAATTATTCATTAACTGACATAAGACGAGTCATGATATACCTATATTATATTACTATTATTATTTATGCCTATCACACATTTTCAACAACAACAAATATTGACTGATAGAGAATACCTCAAGGCATTAAGTCAACCCACTGTTCACTTAAGCGAAGCGTTCATAGCCCGGCGGCTCGCGTCGATCCTATGCGATCGACAGAGTTAAGCAAATGCGGGCGCGGCCGGTACCTGGATGGGTGACTGCTGGTGGCAAAAAATTCTTGAGCGTTTTCGTGCTTCAGAGGACATGTTAAGACTAACCCCTCCATCCGCACTGGAGAAGCGTGGAGGAGTATTCTTTACACCTCCTCAGTGAGGAGTAGAGACCTGTGCTCAGTAGTGGGCCGTTAATGGGTAGAAGGCGTTGTACACTTCTATATCTATACTAATATATTTAGCTGAAGAGTTTGTTTAATTGTTTGAACGGGCTAATCTCAGGAACTACTGTACCGGTTTAAACAAATCTTTTAGTGTAAGATAGTCCATTTATAGAGGAAGGCTACAGGCTATAGAACATCACGCTAAGATGAATAGGAGAGGAGCATCAGTAAAAAATATTGCAAAAACGGCAAAATTTTGAACTTTCCATGCGTGCGTGCATCTCTAAAAGATCTAAATAAAAGTCCGCGATAGCATATGTCTAGCTTTTATGGTTAACAGCTTATAACCATTTTTATGGTTATAAAAATAGTTCTTAAATAATAATTTATATGCTAAAACAACGTTTGCTGGTTCATCTAGTAATTTATATGCCAAAACAACGTTTGCTGGGGTCAGCTAGTATTCAATAGATTCACTCTGCGCCTAGCTTATATTTTTAATAGCAAACACCAGACTAGCTAGGAACGGGGAATTTTGCTGCCAGAACGATGGAAAAAGGTCATCCACAGGAGCGGTTTTATATTGTAACATAATAGTATGAAACTCAGCTCGACCACAATTAAGTTTTAAATTATAAGCTTTCATATACTTAGCTTTAATAACAATGTCTTGTTGGTTACCCTAATTCACAGACAGATAAACTGACATAGACAAATAATAAACAAATAGTTGGTCCTTTTTATTGGCAAAAAAAAAAAAAATTGTGCTGTTAGTTTCATAATGAGTAAAATTTACAACCGTGGTTCACTATGCTTTAGAAGTTCAGCCCTTCTTAGTCATGTAGACCCATGCACAGTAGTTTCAAGGCAAATTTTATAAAGCTATAATGTGACCAATCTCACCTGCCATCTCAGATATTTATAGTCGGTGTGTCCCACATACAAGCTCTTTGTGGTGAATGCGTATGGCTGCACTTCTACATCTGCACGAGTTATCTGAAATATAAATAACACTGTTAAACATCTGATTTACTGACACAAAAGTTTATATATCTTAATATTACTGATATCGTAGCGATTATGTTAATAGATTAAACAAACATTCAATTTACCTATGCTATTTGAAATGGAAAGTGACATCTGTCAAACCTGACAGTTGATACTTGGGAAACATCCTATAAGTAAGTCTTGATATACAGTGCAATAGTAAGTCCTTTTATATATGTATGTATATCAAAGTGCCTTGGTAATGTCTATTTATTAATGTGACATCTTAATATACATATATAAAGTACGTGTCTCGGTGTTTGTCCCCTATGGACTCCTAAACTACTTAACCGATTTTAATCTAATTTAATACACCATGTCCAGTTTGATCCAACTTGAAAGATAGGATAGCTTACATCTTATTCTTTTATTGCAAATTTGTTTAATATCTCAAATAGAATTAGTTATATTGTTGCAGAACAATGCTGGGTCAACTAGTATATAGTATGTATATATATAAGTTACCTTATTAATAAAGCTGGACTTGCCAACGTTGGGGAACCCGCAGATTATGATGGTCCGTGTGTACGGGTCGATGGAGGGCAGACGGGCCAAATGTTGTCGCACCTGGATATTAACATGTCATATGCTATATATGTAATTCATATGTCGACTGCAAAAAAAGTATTAGAGTAGATATAGTCTTGTATCATATTTTTTTACTACTACGCGCTCAGCTAATATATAATTTTGTGAAAAAATACTTTTTTTTTTTAAAACAAAACAAAATATTTAAATAAATGTAAATTTTTTTATTATCAAAAGTTGCTTTTTTATTGTTTCAAATACAAAATCATTTATACATACTACTGATTTCGCAATACACTTTTTGATTACCACTATTTCAAATAGGTGTGTTAGTATCGAGGATAACAAACGGCAAAATAAACTCCTGAGGAGTTTGATATATCACAAGTCAGATACATAATATTGGAGTTACAAAACATAGACAAAGACTACAAAAAAAAATACAGAAAATATAATAGAGCAACTGTAACAAGTAGCTAACAATATTAAGACAAAAGCGGCACCTGATCCGGAAGGGATAGATCCTATCTTATCAAAACTAAATGTAAATAATAGATTTCATATTAAATTTAATTCATACATGTTTTGATTTCTTCCACAGTTTTATTTTATTAATTGCTTTAGTTACTCAACTCAAATGATACTCAAGTTACATTCCAAATACAATTGTATGTTGCCACGTTGAATGACAAGCTAGTGCTGCACTTAACTACTAGTGATGTAGCTGCCACGCCACATAGATTTGAAACCGATCTGAAATACTACCAGTTCCAGGTTGTTCAAAGATAAACATTTCATTAGTCAAAACAATGTTACCTGTTCCAAATATGTAAGGTTAGCAGCCTGCCGCTTCATGATGGTGGCCATGCGACCCAGCGCCGCTCGCTTGAGCTGCTTGCACCGGTACAGCGAGTCACCGAACTTGAGTAACCGGACATAGTCTTTTGCCACACTGAAAACCAGAATGCATTGTGAGCAAGTTCATGACCTGTTCAATGAAAGCACTACATGACACAATGACATCACAGCACACCTGAATTACGTTATTGAAGTTTTTAACAATAGTTAATATATACGAGTGCCAGACATTGAGAGTGTATAAAATAAAGAGTAATAAAACATGTTCTCTGAGTCTGACTGTTGATGTTTTGAACTAACAAATATGCTAAGTGTTGCAGAAAACTTTCTTAGCGTGATTCAGGTCTGATATGACATTATCATGTGATGTATAGTCCGGTTGCCGAAGACTTACTTGTCAATCAAATGTCTTGCTGTGTTGAGTTGACCGAGACCAAGTTTGTAATGATCTTTATCGTACAAAACATTCATCAAGTCTGCATAGAATGGATGCACATCATCCAACTTTGGAAACTCCTACAAAATTAAAGATATACTATTAATATTAATAATAATTAAAACTATTTTACATTGATATTTACTTTTGGAATGATAAACTGTCCTTAGCCTTAGCCTTAGTCCTTTAACTGTATAATTTATTAAAAACCAAATAACCATGGCCACACTCTCTGTAGCCCAGTCTAATCTATACAATAATAATATTATAATGCTGAAGAGTTTGTTTGTTTGGTTGAATCTAAGGAACTACTGGTTCGAATTGATAATTTATTTTTGTGTTGGGTAGCCAATTTAGCAAGGAAGGCTATAGGCTATATAACATAAAGGCACAAGCAATAGGAGCTAAGTGTTGATAATAAATGTTACAAAAATAGGACAAATGTTCTGAAGTAACACAAAGTTTGTCAAATCTACTCATATTTATATAAAGCAATAACAATCATGGCAGAAGACTAACAACTACTGTTGCCTAATTAAAGAAATTTTCAGTTACCATTTTAAAATGGTTATATAAAAATAGTAAATTGATTAAAAGTAATAGACTGTGTTAAATTAACATGTTTCTAAATATTGTGAAATGTTATGTCAAAAAGATTCTTAAGTACTGAAGTATCAGTATATTGCCAAAAAAGCAGTTCAAATAACCATTTCGTACATCAAAAAACAAATATTATAATAACCCAATACATTCATTATATATTTAACTACAACCAAAAAGTTTTAAAGCCAAATTGAGTTTTTATGAATCACGAGACTGGAGTAGGTTGCTTGTGTTCGCTTTTCTATCCAGTTAAGACTTAAGATGTCTGTCTTCAAGGAAATATTAAAACCTAAACAATAACATCCCTTTCAGGTTCGTGAAAATGTTGATAAATTATCTTATGGCATTTTCAATAACAATGACGACTTAAGGCAACTGTTTTCTCGTTTTGTTTTGTTTTATTGGTGCCTTTTCAAAGTATTAATAAATAATTACCTGTATTATCCTGGATAAACGGTCGTGGAAGTTTTGTTGTGTGAACTTCACTTTTCTCATATAAAACGCACGTATACGAGTAATTTTATAATGTTTATGCACTACTGTAGGTGTTTTTCTTTGTGTTTTAGATAATATTATATCGATGAAGTCCTGAAAACAACATTTTAGGAGGTTATAACTTAGTAAAATAATATTTTACGATAGTAATAACATGGTAACTTGCACTATTAGCTTACCTTAGCCGTGGGCACCACGGCAATCTTTTTAAAGTTGTACAAACTCATTTTGGCTGTTTCTGTAGTTATTTAATAGTAAGTAACTACTTCTTTGGACACAACACGTAAACACGTGTTGAACTCCAAAAGAAAAAGAATTTCGATATAATCTGTCCTTCAGTGTCATTATTCTGTGATTGACAAATTTACACTGACAACTCTGACAAGACTCAATAGGTAGGTAATTCATGGTTCATAACCACAGAATTATGCTACTCTCTTCGATCTGTTTCGTAACTATAATTCGTCTTTAGCAAACATAGTTTGTTGAAAATATCTCCAACAAATTGTAAATTGTAGTTTAGATCGATTAACTAAAGCTGGCACGTTAAAAAAAAAATAGCTAGTGTCTTAAGAAAATTTTGATAACAGCCGTTTAATTCTCATATGTGTCTATAATACGATTAATAAATAAACTGAAACATAGTAAAGTATTGAGATAAATTTATTTATGTAGACAATGACTATACTTTAATAATATTTCTTAAGTTTATACGTAACTTTTTTTATAATTTTTTCCTGTAATCGTTGATTGATCTATTTTTATGGTAACATTACTGAATCTGTCAATCAATAATGTCATGAATCGGTATCTTGCCTGCTATGTCGAAGAGGTTATCGTTTCGTTTTAAAATAAGAAAATTATGTATTAATATACAAACTGGATAAAATTAAGAAGATTTTGTCAGCATAAAGTACAAAATACAGTTTACTTCACCTCCGAAGGAAATTTATAACGTAAGTGTAAAATATTGCGTCATATTCATTTGTTTCGTGAACCGGAATACTCTGTCACCTGAGCAAAAAAATCTAAAGAAAAAAACATCTTGTAATTAAGTAGGTATATAAAATAACTTTAGAAGTTTGACATAAACAATAGCATACTAATAATAAATAATCGTAGGTCGCTGTAATCATTTGCGGTCAGTGAAAAAAAAACAGTGAGTGGTGGTTTATTTTTGCAGGGTTTTGAAGAGAGAAAATTTTCAACATGTATTCGAGAATATCAAGATACGGATGGACTGGTCTTCACAATCGTTTGCCGTCATCTAGTCAAAGAAAAAGTCAATATAGTAGCAGCATTTTGAAAAAAAAGGAGTCATTAGCCAAAAGCCTGCAGCCAGGAAAAGTCTACCATGGATTCCTTTGCACTGAGGTGGAGTCGATCAAAGAATATAACATGACAGCTTACTTTTTGACGCATGAGAAAACAAAGACTGAATATTTGCATTTAGAGAGAGAGGACTCAAATAATGTATTTTCTGTGGGATTCCGAACTACTCCACAAGATTCAATGGGCACCCCTCATATACTTGAACACACTGTTTTGTGCGGATCAGAAAAATACCCTGTCAGAGACCCATTTTTTAAGATGTTGAACCGTTCACTCGCAACATTTATGAATGCTTTAACAGGTCCTGATTACACATTTTACCCATTCTCATCTCAAAATGAAATTGATTACAGAAACTTACAGAAAGTTTATTTAGATGCTGTCTTCAGACCCAATTTGGAAAGGTTAGATTTTCTCCAAGAAGGATGGAGGTTGGAACATTCAAATTTGGAAGATAAATCCTCACAGCTAGTATTTAAGGGTGTTGTTTATAATGAAATGAAGGGAGCTTTCTCTGAAACTAGCTCATTATTTGGCCAAAGGTTTATTAATACCATTTTGCCTAACGGTACTTATGGCTTTGTGTCTGGTGGGGACCCTTTGTGCATTCCTAAACTAACACATGAGCATTTACGAAACTTCCATGCCACTTACTATCATCCAAGTAATGCTAGAATATACTCTTATGGTAATTTTCCTTTAGAACATAATTTAAAATTTCTAAATGATACATACTTGAGTAAATACAAATATCTTGATCCAAAATATAGTGTAGTATCCCCACAAATGAGATGGAAAACCATGAAAAGATCAAACATTCCATGTAGGGTTGATCAATATGGTGGTCCGGTTGATAAACAAAATCAAATTGCTATTGGATATGTCATGTCTGACATCACTAACATATATGAAACTTTCATGATGACTGCCTTAGCTGAATTGATGATAATTGGACCAAATTCAGCGTTTTACAAAAGTTTAATTGAGAAAAATATATCTGGAGGTTATAACTCACTGACTGGTTATGATAATCAAATTCGGGATACACTATTTGTAGTGGGTTTGAGAGATGTTGAAACAGTTAAGTTTGAAGAAGTTGAGAAAATTGCCAATAACACAATAGAGGAAATATTCCATAAAGGATTTGAAAAAGATCATATAGAAAGTGTTTTACATGGGTTTGAGTTGTCGATTAAACATCAATCGCCAAAATTTGGTTTGAATGTTCTGTTTAATCTCATGCCCTTGTGGAATCATAATGGTGCTGTCCTTAATGCTTTGAAAGTCAATCAGCTATTAGACCAACTAAAGAAAAACCTAATGAACCCAAGATATGTAAAGGATGTTATAGAAAAATACTTCATTTTAAATAATCATAAACTGATAATGACTATGCAACCAGATCCGAAATTCGATGATATTTTTAATGAAGCAGAAGCTAAACTGCTTCAAGCTAAAGTTACTGCATTAACTGAAGTACAAAAGGAAGATATTTACAAGGAGGGAATAGAATTATCCAGAGCTCAGAAAAAAGTCCAAAATCTAGATTTATTACCCTGCTTAAAGATTGACGAGATCACTCTTAACAAGACAGCACCCCCATTGAAACATACAATATCTGGAAATATTCCTTTGCAACTTTGCGAAGCTAATACAAATGGAGTTACATACTTCAAAGGAGTCCTAGGTACAGATGATTTAAACGATAATCAAAGGCAGATGCTACCATTTTTCAACTATATCATTGACAAATTTGATACAAAATCTTACAATTATAGAGATTTTGACAAATTTGTCAGCAAATCAACATCAGGATTGTCGTTTATTACACACATTACTGAGCATGTGGATCAGCCAGGTCAGTACGAACAAGGTGTTGTGATAAACAGTCATTGCCTGGACGGGAATTTGTCAAAAATGTTGGACATATGGTCAGAAATATTTAGCAAGCCCAATTTTAGAAATAGCGAGAGAATGACCATGCTTTTAACTAACTATTGTTCGTCTCTAACAAATGGAATTATCGACAGCGGTCACACTTACGCCATGCAAGCAGCACGCGCTTTAGTCTCATCGGTTGATGAGTGCAAGGAAAATCTTTTAGGGCTACGTCATATAATGAACATGCAGGAATTACAGAAAAAATATAAAATAGAAGATGTTCAAGAACTCGTTGACAGTATTGCCACTAACATACTAAAGGGCGACAATTTAAGAGCAGCATTTCATTATTGCAATACGAATACGCACATTCATAAAGAAATCGACAAATTCTGCACAGATTTGTGCAAGGATGTCGAATACAAAGATGAACATAACCGCATCAATTGGACTGATTGCAAGAATATGTCGAAAGAAAATCGTGGGGTCCATATATCCATGAATATTCCTGTCAACTTTTGTGCTAAAGCTATTCCAACCGTAAGTTACTCGGATCCAGACTATCCAAAACTTAGGGTACTCACTAGATTTTTAACATCGAAGTACCTGCATCCGATAGTTAGGGAGCAAAATGGGGCGTACGGAGGAGGAGCAATGTTGACCATGGATGGGTTATTTAACTTCTATTCATATCGAGATCCGAATTCAAGGGTAACGATGGATGTTTTTGATGAAACTACAGACTGGATGACAAAGAACAGAAGCCTGATCGACGATCAGAATCTCTTTGAAGCAAAACTTTCCATCTTACAGCAAATGGATCAGCCAATCGCTGAATTCATGAAAGGTGTGGACTTATTTCTTTACGGATTGTCATATGATATATGGCAAACTCAAAGAGAGAGGGTACTTGCTGTTAAGAAGGAAGACCTGATTGAAGTGTGCCAGAAATATTTGTCGAGGACAAAATGGGCTGGAAAATGCGTGATTGGGGATGGAGCGTCTCAACAATTACGAAAGGACAATGAAGTTTGGGAGAAAATAAGTGGACCCCAACAGTAAAATTATTTCTGTGTCCCAATATGACCTGGTGAAGTTTCTGGAGAAATTCTGTAGCTTATCACAATCAAAAGCGGATTTGTGAAGTGCGTTTACGAGGAATATACGAATCCTAGGGCTTTAAAAGGACATTAGATCTACCTAGTGGAGCAATTATAGAAATAAAATATGTTAGTGCTTCCTGATAGACAGCATTTAATAAAATTTTGTTGCCTATGAATTTATTTCTACCTAATGTCGTACTTAGTTACTTGATAATTAATGAAAAATATTTATTTAAAAAAGCAATAATTGGTGTAAGGTTAAAAATACTTTGTTCGTTCAAATATTTTTATAAAACAGAAATATATAGCTGCAAAAATTAATATGTACGTATTGTAGTAGCAAACCAATGTCGATAGAAATTTTGTTATAAACGATCTGATGGCAAAGTGTTAATGTTGAGACTGTTAATAAATATTTTATTCTAAATTTTGTTTTTTATTTTTAATTTAATCATCGTAAATTTTATATTTCACCAAATTCCAATCTGCGAATGGAAAAACTTAAGGTTTCATGTCATTCAATTCTTAGTTACTGTTATTTGCACAGAACAACGTAGATTTTCAATAAATAGCTCATTGAAGTAGCTTCACAAATATCATTGCGTCACATATACAAGGAAATATAAATCTTATACTAATATATAAAGCTGAAGAGTTTGTTTGTTTGAACGGGCTAATCTCAGGAACTACTGGACCGAT
>DWJN01005770.1:0-11206 GCA_018248895.1 Carystus phorcus
CTAGAAACGTCGTAATTAATAACAAGTTCCGTTCCGACCGTTCCGTCAAAACATTAAATTATAGCGCGTATTTGAATTTTTAATTCTTCATGTTCATGTTTTAATTCTTCGTGTTTAAATCCAACTTAATTTCTCATTGATCATTTTATTTTTGGTGAAACTGTTGCTCAATATCGGCTTTAATAATTGTTTTAATATTAGTAAAAATATATGATTATCTTTAGTGACTCGCGGCTGATTTCTGAAAGGCTAATACTAAATTGCCAAATTTCTTATCAAACATCAAATTGTGTCATTTGAGTTGAATAATTGATCACTTCAACAAAGCTGTAAAAATTTTCTCCGAATCGTATGTCAAATGCGATTTTGTTTTCTGATTCATCACTCTCGAATGAATTTGACAGCATTTTTAAGTTAACATGCCTGTTAATTCAATATTATTTTGATAAGGCTTTCAAAACTGACTGTATATCTAAAACAGTATTTAAACAATTACTTGCCCACTACTAATAGCATGAAACTGATACTTTCAATCGGACTAACCAGCATTAAACTGTAGATAGGAAAGCTAGTGAAGCTAAGTTTCAAATCCAGTTAGGATGATACTGTTGTCGTCGTACTAATAGTTCCGCTTCTATCAGTACGCTTCATCAGTTTGGGACATCGAAACTAATATAAACAACGTTTAAACTTCACAACTGTTGTCATGGATACATGAGTGGAAGAACTGAGTCCTGTCTCGTAAGTTTTAATGGGCATTTGAATGAGATTCGCTCGAGTATAAACGTGCTTCTTAATAAGGTAGAAAATGTTATGAGTCTTGAACATATTTTTTATTGGCACTCCAATCACATAATGTCAATGTTTTGTTATTACAACTATTATTTTTAATTTCTGTGTAACTTAGTGTAAATGGACATCATATCCGTAACGTTCAGTAAATAAATAGCTAAGGCATGGTTTCAAAGATGTGTCTAATTTCTTGTAAGTTCATATAGAGGGCATTAATTATCTGAGGGGGAATGCGAAAAATGTAGAAAGTGTTTTTTTACAGAATATAAGATTCATTTAAACTTTGACCTGAATTCTTAGGATTTTTTGGTTTTTGATTGGCAATTAAAGATAAATATAATTCATATATGATAATAAATGAATATAATTTATGTAGAAGTTATTGTTTTACTACGCTTAGAATTAACTTGTTCCATACGTACACAGATGATTTTATCTTCATAAAGATGTTTGACCATTTAAT
This sequence comes from Carystus phorcus, assembly GCA_018248895.1. Classification (NCBI taxonomy): domain Eukaryota; kingdom Metazoa; phylum Arthropoda; class Insecta; order Lepidoptera; family Hesperiidae; genus Carystus; species Carystus phorcus. The sequence continues at coordinate 1,256 of DWJN01005770.1, forward strand.
GGTTACCACCAGTAGGCAGCCAGCGACCACGCGGACCTCATGCAGCGTCAAACAAAGCAGAACCTTTTACCTGCTCACGTTCATACCAAATCCTATAGTATCAGTTCTCGTTGCGTGCGTCGACAGCGCCTCACGGGTCTTTGCTATCCAATTAGGATTAACTGCAGGGTCGTAGTTCGAGCGGAAGTTAAACGTTGTCATATTAACCAACGCCAACGCTATTTATCGAAGGCATTTGGGCGGTATGAAAGCTTCATACTGGTTGGTCACTAAACCAATCCACACTTGAACAGCGTGCATATGTCCTATAGGGCTCGAAGTTTTGGCTTAATAGCAACGATAATAACCGAAATCCATGACTTAATGTAATCGCTCCAGGAATACTGCAAGCGGTCACCTCTCTTGTTACCACGCACACAGTTGCTTTACTCGGTCCATTTTAAGAACCAGCAAGCCACAGTACATGTACTATTTTATCTATATCTATCTTCTATCTACATATATACATAATAAAATATTAAATAAAAAAAATATTTTTCATTAATATTTTTTTTTATATACATAAAATAACCAAACTATAACTGATTAAAATGGGAGGGCCTTATATACATAAATGAACCTAAAACAATGTTTTTTCATTTTATTTTCGTTCTCTGTATGCCTGTATGTATGCGTGTTTGGGCACGATAAATTCGAAACGTCTTATCCGATTAGTATGCAGTTTTCAGAACTATATCGCGATAGGCTTTACTTAACATTTACTGTTTTTTTATTTAAATTGGTTAATAGACAAAGAAGTTATGTCGAATTATGTCAATCATTCATTAACTGTTAGGCGAAACGAAGTTGGCGGGGTCATATATGAATAATACATATATTCAGACGATTTACCTGATAGCGAGTGTTACCGCTGTCTATTCAGTTAACGTTACATTATCGCTCACACTCAGCACATACCTACAACAGGATGTGATCAGGGGAATAATGCCCCGTATTAGTGAGCGGCTTTTTGAAAGGTGTCCGTGATTGCTTTTTAATTATTTATCGACTGGACCCCATCGCTGGCTGGGGCTGCCGTGGGGCGGCCCAATGTTTGTATTGTTTAAGTAATTTTGTCATTAATTATATGTTAATGACATCGATGGTTATAATTTTGTTATGTTATTCGGTATATCATAATATATATATATACATAATGACTGTAACGAACTATCTGGTGAGGTGTCACCTGCTACTATATCCCAGCGATTCCTAATAGATATTTTTGGGTTTCTTTAAATTAAAAGCTCTCTCTCCGGTGTGGCTCGAAGCAGTGGCGAGAAGCTAGTATTGAACTGTCAATTCTTTTCCAAACGTTTTCTTTTTCTTCTAATTTTAAATTTCGATCATAGAGCAGTTCAATACTAGGTTCGCCACTGCTTTGCGATAAAGAAGGTTTTTATTCAATAATAAATATATACATTATATTTTATCGTGCACAATCACCGTTTTGGGACGAAACACATATTGGTCATAGTATATAGGTCATGATATATACTTTTATTTAACTGCATGTTCTCTTGGGAGGTGCCACGCATATCAAAGAATACCATCGCACATTTTTCTCGCGGATTCATGAAAAGTAGACTATACTAACTTGATACATAAAATCAGATTATTTTCGCTCTTTAAAAATGTTTAGCTGGCTTCTTAGGGCAACTTTCTACCTTCTTGATTTATCGGGCTAGCCTTCAGTGGATTCACCTTCGTCGAGCATAATACGAGCTATACATCAGTTATACAGGCCAACGGGGCTGGCCGGCTGGCGCGGCGCCAGACTACGACAAACGGCGCACCAATAATGCCTGATTAAATCGTCAACAGAACTGAAAACAATTCTCAAAACTTAGTGAGTTTCGTAACTTGTTTACAGTAAATTCGTGACTAAGGTTTATATACTCAATTTAGCAGACTAATTACCTTACACCGCCATCTGTTACAATCTTATGGAACGTATTATTTGTAAGATATTAAACAAATAATTTGCAACAAAATAATATTGCGACTATAAATTGAGATGTAAGTTATCTTAAACTGAAATTAACTGTATACCCAAAATTACTGTATACAATTCCATATTTATTATTTATATGTCCCAGTTTATAGTAAGACAGCATTATAAGAAGGGCTCGGAAATATAGAATGTATGTTAATAACACGTTTTCGTTAACTGGGGCAAGCGACGGCTAGTGACAGAAACGAAAATTAATCTATGTTTTCAAAGACACCAAGAATATTTTCTCAACTCATACACAGAAAAGGTACTAAAAAAACCAAAAACATATTTTCTAACCCTCTAAACATTTTAGGTGAAACCAATTTGCAATAAAACACACCGTTACGATGTTCACTTACTGTTCATAAAAACATTATCGGTCTCTACGAGCAGATAGGGCTGTCGACGCCGCTTCGCTGTGTACATAGATTTTCCCAAATGCTACTTTCAAAAGTATCCAGCTAAAGTTTTTATATCAGCCTTACAAGACAACATGCCTTTAACGATAAAGAAGCCTTGAAATAAAATGCCGTATCCAGCTCCGCAAAGGCCAGTGAAATATTTGTATATTTATCAATTCAAAAGATGTGCTGAGGAGTTTCTTTCGCCGTTTTTTCTCCTCAATGTAAAAGCACCTTTCCGAAACGGTGGTAGAATCAAAATAAATGACGTGCATAAATGTATTGAAATAATACCTACATGAATAAATTATTTTGAATTTGAATTGAATTTGAATTTGAAAAAAAGATACAAAGACAAGGACTTTCTAGAGTGATCATTATTGACATCAGCCCATTAACGACCTCTACAGGGCACGGGTCTCTCATTGATTGAGGAGGTCTAGAGCATACTCCACTACACTGCTCCAATTCGGATTGGTGAAGAGGTTGTCACGTGTCGGGAGTTATGCCGCTCGATGGCATCCGACATGACTTAACGACTGCTATCTACGACCGTTGGGTACCGACGGCTTAACCCTGACCTCCGAAGCATAGAAACGCTAAAAAACTCCAACACTTACCCCCGGTTTCTGAAAGGCTTATTAAAATCTCGTTGAATTAATAGGCATATTAATAGGAAACTCGGTCGAATTAATCCGAGTTTCTGAAACATTGATTAGTCAATAATAAATTAGTAAACAAAATCGCATTTGAGAAACTTAGGAGTAAAATTTGCACTGTAAAACTGATCAATTATTTAAATGAAATGACACTCTTGACGTTTCACAATACATTTGACAGTTTATTAGTTAATTTTTCGATGATCAGCCTTTGAGAAACCGGCGGTTAGTGATTGGGACTCCTATACAAACCCCTTCACCAACTCGTACTAAAGCAGCGTGATGGAGTTTGCTCTAGACTTCCTCAGTGATGAGGAGATACCCGTGCTTAGTTGGGCCATTAATGGGTTGAAGGCATGTCCATGATCATTAATCATGTAACTTATAAATCACTTGGAGTTTATTGTTAAATCGTTTATTGATTTTGGTCATTCTAGTAGCTTGGGATTCAGTTCAATCATGCCACGCCCAAGGCAACACTATTATGAGGCAAATATTTTTAAATATTGTACATTTATTGAAACCACAGTTTTTTTAATGCTGTTCAAAGATTAACAATCCACAGGTTTATAGACCTTACATTTAGTATAATAGCTGGAACAAGTGAGCCCATGTTGTTCCTACCTGAATTTGAAATTGAATTGGAGATCCTTGGGAACTATCAAATTTCAAAAGTTGAGTTAATATTTAACCATATAACACACTTCAACCGGTAAACCTCTTGTTTGAATAGAAACGAGTTTAATATTAAAACAATAGATACCAAATGTAAAAACAGTAAAATATTTCTTAACCAAGATACGATAATATATGGAATAGTATAACCGATACATTAGAGATTTTTAAAGAAAAGTCTATAATCATATCATTGGCCTTATAAATTATGTTAATTAAAGTTACTATTATTTAAACCTATTGGCACATTTCTCAAGATATTTCAGTAACTAGAGCTGTCAGTAATCATTTGGTTGATTAATAAGGAAATTTTCAATATTGAGCACTATATATCAGACATGTTATGTATTATTCTTATTAAATGGTAGTTGATAGTCCATAGAAAGCCTTTAGACAGTATAATTTCTGACAATCAGGTCGATCCACAAACGTCCTGGCACAGCATTGTTGGGCAAAGTAAAAGTCAAAGTCAAATTATTTATTTCGTCTTATAAACTTACCACTCCCGTAACAAGGGTCATAAACTATAACAAATATCTAACAATGTCAGTGACCTATCGTTATAAGTATTTTATAAAACAATAATATATTTCTATGAAAATTAGTTATTGATCTAGTAACTTATCAGTAGCTAATTCTATAGAAATAGCTAGTGTCTCGATAGCAAAATTATCTACGACATATTGTATGGAATCACCTCTATTACTTTGAACTAAAACAACTGAACAGTTTCGAGTTTACGCCTATTTTTGCAAATGCAAGCATTAAACAATAATTCCAAATCAATTTGGCTGAAGACGGGACAATTTGTATCGTTACTACCGAAATCAGTGTGGCAACTCTGAAATTAATTAAACGAACAAAGGAAGTAAGGACGTGCGAGCGAGACGGCAACAGTCGCGTACAGAACAGGTTTTGAGTCAGCCCGGTGTCTGACACTAAAAAAAAGGTTGAAAAAAAGGCAGAAGAAATACGAACGTATTTTATTGAGTAAGCTCTTGCTACCTGAGTTACGCACGAATACTTTGTAGGTAAAATGAGTTCTTTAGCCTTCCGCGCGTCCCTTGGTCAATTCCATCTGGATGTGTGAAGTCTGACTTATTTACTAACACCGTAATAACTTTGGTTTGTGAGTCGTAATTTATCAGACTTTTTTTTTAGTAGAGAGAAAATAGAAAAGTATAGAAGGTATTGGATTTATATTGGTTTGCATGTATTTGATGATAAAAAAGTATCTTACTAAAGGCTATGTGGTTTATGTGGTTGCATAAACATATATAAACACCTATGATTTGAGAATAAAGATTTAACTATAAGAAGCGTTTGGCTAAACCGGGAATTATAATCAGGATCCTTTTTTTTTATTATTTCAATTTAATTTAGGATACCAACTAAACTACGGGTTGAAATTGCGGATTTTACACAATATAGTCGACACAATAAGTAACTCATCCAAAATCAAATGTCCAATATCCATGTCTAATCAAATGTCCTCTGTCGCTTAAGGTAATCTGTGACAAGGATTATCACTGATTGGTTGCCCATTAAGTGGGAAATAATACGTTTACCACAATATTGCCAAAATTAAAACTATTTTCAATGCAATGCAATATTTGCATTATTGACTTACTACTATATATTACGTTTATATAAATATTTGTTGCAGTTCTTGCACCAATCTTTCCCATAGCAAAAATAAACCGAAAGGTGGTAGCCGTGATAGTAATATCCGTTCAACAATAAAACTATAAAGTCCATAATACATTTATGATAAATGTCATTATATTTATGGTCAATAAAGGATTTTCTTTAAAATCTTATATTGCTTTTCACCGGCTATATCATTGAAAATAGGTACTATTATCATACCCTAGAGTGGTACTGTTTTCAGTCCATCTGATATTATAAATATAGTAACATCTTATATTAGGATTCGTTTACTAAAAGCATGTTTTGAAGTGCATAAATTTAATGCAAAGAAAAATATCAAGTGAATTTTAGGAAACTCTATAATAATGTTTGATTCTGTTTGTAACAATCTATATAACCTTTTTATTATAATAATATACTGTACGACTAAAGTCAGGGATCTTCAATACAATAACGATATGTTAATATCTTTCCTCACGCGATGTACTCGCGGTCTGACGAAATTACAATCAAAAATCGACCAACTCATTAGATTCCCCGAAGTGAACACAAAAGGTGTATGTTTTGAGAGCGTACATTCCTTCTCGGAACAGTGTTGGGTTTGTTTCCATGGGTTTTTAACGTATGTTATCGTTTTGCAACGCATGCGTTTGCAGACAAAAGCATAATTTGAGGTTAACCAATCGAATAATATGAAGTACAAAGCCAGTACAAAGGTAAGGTTTAGCTCTAATAAGTAAGTATACGATTACTTTCTGCAATGTAATGTTTGATGTCTTTAACATTTTCTATTTAATCAGCATAAACACCAACTTTTTTTTAATAATAATCGTGAAAATCAAAGCCTTACCACCGGTCTCTGAAAGGCTTAGGAAAATATAGTTTAACTTACTTATAGTTTAACTTATCAAATCAATTCCAGTTTCTGAAACGTTGGATTAGACAATAATAAATAAAAAGACAAAATCGCATTTGACTAACTATTTGGAGTATAATTTGATAGCTCTTTTTCATTGATCAATTATTTAAATAAACGACACAGTTGAAGTTTGACAAAAGTTTAACAGTTAGTAGTTAATTTTTTGTTGCTCAGCCTTTTAGAAATCAGCGGTTTTGTCTGAATTACTTGTATTTTTGTATTACCACAATAGGTGGTACTAATTGGTACTTCTGTCGTAGAATGCTCTAAGAAATGAATTAAAGATAATTATTTAAAGATTGAATAAGTTTTACAGAGTGGTATTTAATTAATATGCGTACACCTCACCAAATAAATGTTTACTGCTCTAATTGTATTGTTCGTGCTGTGTTTATTGTTCTCTTATATAAAATTATTTTCTTAGTATTCGTATTGTATGGTAAATATATAATTATTAGTTAAAGTTACCAATAAGAGTTATATAGGAACTTTAACGTACTTTAAAATACTCCTAAGAAATGTAGTTCTTTGTCTACGTCTAGAAAATTTATCGAACATATCAAAACGCTTGATCGCCGACATATTTCTCGCAAGAAACTGGACAGTGGAGCCGACCCGCTAGCGATGTAACCCACAAATCACGATTGAGTTACTGCGAGGGAATTAATGAAGCTCCTAAAGATTATTGTTCCCTGGTACAAGTACAAGATCTTATTCGGCCACGTGCAATCCCTAACAAGATTAAATTTATTTGTTTCGGATTCGAATCTCGGAGTTTACGGGCCAGAAAACTAATTAGCATAAGTCATTTGAATATACGAAAAGTCTCGAATTGCGAATACGGTTTTGGTTTAAACTTGTTAATTAATTGTTCTTAAGTTATGTTAAGAACGTTTATTTTTAATTACGGAAGTAATTGTTTTTGTCAAATAAAATACAAGGTTTATTTGTTCACTGTTATTTAAGCAATTGAATTTCTATAAATAGAATATAACTTATTAAGAATTGTTTTTATTCAAATAAAGATATCTAAAGTAATGGCGTAACTGAATCATTTATATGTCAAGGTGATAATTTACACAACCATTTTTCAACAATTGTTCCATATTCAAAACTTATATGCAAAGTATTTATATTAAAAGTAGAAACTTTAAAAGCGTGATTTAGGTCTATGGTAGTGGCATCTATTATCAATTAACATAACTGTAACGCCTTAAATGTATTCCAATCCTGTGGTCTTTTACAGATAAAACATTGCAATCTTAGCTTATTTAATTAGAATGTTAGCTGTATACAAAATAGTCACTAGTAAATCATGATTTAATATGAAAATATTAAATATTTCTAAATATTAAGAGCAATTTAATTCTTCGAATTGTTGTATGGTTGTGTGCGTATTCATCTTTGAATATGTTCTATCTGACAAATGTACGCGGTTGTTCACCCGGGATAACGGTATTGGACGTCGTGCGCTTCTGTTGGTAAACAAATACCATGTACGACTTTTATCTTTATAAAAATTTAAAAATATGTTCCATTTTCAAAATGAAAACGGAGAAAATGAAGCTATCTATTACAGTATTGCATTTAGTTTCTAAATGACTATCGATAGAAATTAGTTTTTTTTTTATCGATTGCATTTAGTCTATACCAGATTCATGTTTTTTATCTGTAGTCATACGGTTTTTACTGGATTTCGTTTTTCGAAATTTTATTCCTTAAAATATTGCACAGTGCTTATTACAATTGATCATATACGTATATAATTTTTTTGTTCACGTGTATGTCACTGAACTCGTTTGAACAGATTTTGATGATGAATTTTTTATATGGGTTTAAATCGAATCGCCAATGGAATAGATTCACAATTCAATGTAATAGAAAAATATTTTTATATTTATGTTGTAGGATAATATCAGTTCAATATGTTAGTAGATATAAATTCTTAAAAAACCATCACGTGACATGGCATGGCAAGCATTAACTTATACTAAATAAAATAAACTTTAATTTCAATTTTTATTTTCAATTTTATTGCTATAGCCATGATGTTGCAATTAAGAAAAATAAAAGATGTAAATAATTGAATTACTAAATTGATAAAGTTATTCAATTAGATTTCCATAATTAAATGTTTGCAAAATACAGCAGATTATTTAAAGGTTTAAGTGCGTTTTACCGTAAACAGTAATTAATGCACGAGGAAGTCCTTACTTGGTTAAAATACAAGAGCCGTCTTATCAATAACTTTATATCTTGCCTTGCAAACGTGAGCTCTTTCTGTAGGGTTGTCGCTGCAGACAGTGTTATTAAATTTCAATTATTTCATGGTTATTAATAAATTCAAGTGTGTAATAAAGTGTGTATTAAATTCAATATACATTGTTAAGACCTAGTTCTAGATCTTTACACGAACTATACGATTTCTTGGGGAGCAATTATTATCTTTGCCGTTTCTCGATGTTAAAGCACCTTTCTGAAGAATAGATGACGATGATAGATGATGAATAGATGACGTGGATAATAAGTTTACTAAAAAAAATGTTTGCATTAAAAAAAAGGTTTTGAATTTGAACTAGAAACTCACAAATAAACTTCAATTTAGGGAAAAAAATATCGGGAAAATATGCAATATACACAGTATTCTTTATTTGTTGCAATATAACATAATATGACATTAAAGATATCTGAGAAAAAGCTATTTTTGAATAAAATGCAATGATTTTAATGTTTTTGTCTATTTATGTCTATGTTTTTTCTTGCTAAACTCAGAAACGGCTTCACTGATTTGAATACGGATTATTGAGATCATTTCACATATAAAAAAAATATTTACACACATTTCGTGGCCAACAGAGGCTTACCAAAGCAAAGAAGATTAAACATTAACGAAGGTGACAACCCTATTCAATGTAGGAGTAGTAAACAAAACGAAGTGAAACTCATTCTATTTTATAGCCAAGACTTTACTAGTACGTTGGTGTACTTCTGCAAACTAATTCTCAGACTTATATTATCTAAGACTGACGCTTCAAGTTTCAAGCTATATTACTTCTTTCTACTTCCGGATGTTTTAGTTAAACTGATTGAGATAGATATAGTTTTAGAGCGAGAGCGCAATACTGAGTCTACGTGTAAAACAAAGACCGAAATATATATTTTTTTCTATTATCGTGATTCCTTCCAATCTTGATGGCAAACCAGCAATTTGACAAACGAATTGATAATTGACAATTCAATCGCAGCAGGCAATTTAAACTTTTGAATGTTTTGCGCATTCGTTAGTATTAAAAGAGGAGAAACAATTTTGGAATGTTATATTAATAATACTGTTTTAATATCGTGTGGGAAAGAGAAAGCTACTGTTGTTTCATGTGCGGAAACGACATCGCACCATCGCTTATAAAAATAGTATAATAATAGTGTTTCGTGTGCCCTTGCTGGATAGGACAGACATAGGATATACTAAGATCCATAACCTGTGAACACACATTTCTGACACATATTTCTGTCCCGGCTGGAGGTGGATTTGCCACTAGGTACCGACCGCGCCCGCAGTTGCTTAACTCTGTCAATCGCATAGGATCGATGCGAGCCGTAAGCGTAAATAAT
>DWJN01005771.1:0-11205 GCA_018248895.1 Carystus phorcus
TTTATTTCCCTAACTCAGACGTCCTCGCAAATAAACGGCGTTCAGTCTGTACGCCTACTTGCATCATATGTGATGCAAGGACGTATGGTGAAAGATCAATTTGTATCATATGTGATGCAGGGACTGTCAACGTGTTAAATAAATTCATGCAACTGTTTTATATAAACAATCCACAAATATATTTGTTACATTAAAAATAATCTATTTATTTATATAAGGTTTAAAACCAAATTCAAAGATGTAAACATTAGCTTTAATACTCATAAACTTTTAAATGAAATTGACTATTTGATATTATATAGATAGACTAGGTAGACATAACTTTAGCTGTACATTTTTAGTAGTTAGGTATTCATTGATAGTGCGTGATCGCCATTTGTTTCACGAATGGAAGTGACCATGAGTCACGTTTGATTGTCAGTAAACGTTACAATGCGTTATATTATGTAAAAATTTCATTTTACCTTATATTAAGGTGAGCTTCAGTTTAAACAGCTGTGTACTGTCACTGAGACTAAGGAATGTTATTCTATGTTAATTATTCGTGTTATTTGGCGCCAATTTATAAACAGGTCATAAAATGACCCACAGCTTAAGACTCCGTAATAATTTATTGACTACTTTATATAATGAGAAAATAATTACAAAATCTACAGAATATTACTATGTAGGTAATACTATTTTTATTGTATAGTCTATTATCTAAAAATATGACGAGTATACCTACTTGCATAGTCCCGTTATTATATTTATCATTTTAAATTTCAAAAGGCTTAGAATTTTATTATATATATCTTCCAATATCACGATAAATTTATTCACGCAACTGTATCTACTTATTGTTTATTTACATGAAAATTGGTACTTACTCCGAAGTAGTTTATACAAAAAAGAAGTATTTTTTGTTATATTAAGGTTGCTTTTAATTTTTAAGTTATTTTTTGTCTTAAATCAATCAGTATTTTTAAAAACTCGTCAATAATTACTGGTAATTGAAGTTAGGTATAGATCGATACGTAGGCAAAACGCCTCATTGGAATAGGAGCTTGTGCCCCAAATTTTAGTTCAATTTGTTTATTATTTATAATGTTACCTAAGTATATTTACAAAAGAAATGATCCTCATTAGTAAAGTCGAAAAAAATTACAAACACATTAATATTGATTTCAAATGCCTACTTTAAATAATAATGTACATGTTTGTTTACTTCCATTAAAGACAGTAGAAAATACTGAACTAAAAAATACAGATCCAAAAAAACTCGTATTAGTACTAAACTAATATAGTACGAAGTATTATTTATTACGCCTTATATAACGGAAGTGAGGATTAGTTAGAAGATGTATGTATATTAAAATATGTATATTCATTTTGATTAAATGTTTGTTTTTAAGAAACTAAAAAATAAACACAGTAAATAACAACCTGGTAGAAATTAGTAAAACTTAGTATTTAGTGTAAACGATAAATGCTACATTATTATTCGGCCCAGTTTCTTAACACCTTAAACTTTTATATTTAGAAAAAGAATCCTTGAATGGAAACATATTTGTTCTGGTTCCATAAAAGGACACAACATTACGCCTTAAAAGTAAACAAGTTTTTAATGCGTGAATTCGCATTGCGAACCTTAAGCAGGAGACAAGTGAACTCTCAGTGCGATAACGCCGTCCGATTTGCCAGTTTCGATTTAAACATACCATAAATTAATGGATCGGGGTCGGCAAGGCAACCTTCGTTTCGTTTTGCCATAAGTTCATTCGACTCCTTTTATGTTCCTTGAAATATAATATCAAAAACAAGCGTGAAAAGTATGCGAACGGCAACGGGAGCGCATTCCTCCGGGCGCGCGGCGGGGCGACTCGGCGCCTACGCACGCCCCAGAATAGCCTACCTCGCTCCCGTGGAAAACCGCTATGCACAAATTTGTGCACGGCTTTGGTTTCCTGATGCGTGATTTTACTCAGCTCGATTACTCATCAGGAAAGACCTCGCAGGCTGATCTTAATTCGCATAACCGCCGATTGCACCGAGTCCATATCGTTTCTCGGTGCACGTATTCAATTACAGAACTCGCAAGGGCCACTTCAACGTCGTTGAAGTAATCGTTAGTGGTTCGGTATGGTGTGAAGGGTTAATATAATTAAATGTGTGCACGCACCTCGTTGTTGTGTGTGCATCTGGTGTGTGTAGTGGTGCTCGGTGCGCTGCACGCTCTCCTGCTGCTGCACGACATGCTCGCGCCTCTCGGAGCGTTGCTCCGACCACCGGGACTGCTTCTCCATCACGCCGCCACAACGCACAAAAAAAACTCTCACTCTACGCTACTCGTCCTTATCGTAAAACAGCGGTCGCTTCGGCGCTCGCCTAAAATTAAATAAATACGCCACTGCGATAAACTTATACTAGTCCACGGGTTCATTTAGCAGAAGTCAAGTCATTATAACCCAAGTCCAACAACCAAGACGTCGGTCGATTGCGAATAGTTAGCGGATAGTGCGGTGCCGGCGGATCGGGCGCTGCGCAAGCGTTGCGAAGGCGGCGGGGGGCGGTACGACCGAAATACGACGGGTTATTTTGAGACGAGCACTCCCGCGCGCCCCCACGCGCCCCGAGATCCCCACTCGCCTCCCGCGAAACCATCCTTTTACAATAACGCCAATTGATACAGTGTTATCGAAAACATTAAAAAAATAATCAAATAATTTACCTTCAAATTCGTTAAAAAAAATTGTAACATACTTAAACTACCTGCGCTTGTATTTTAATTATTATATTTAATGAATTGTAGTTTTTTAATCTCTATAGGGTTTTGTGTTGCGATTGCCGGTCTGAAAAAGGGCCCTCGCGATATACGTGCTACTATTAGGTATTCCACCTATCACTGAATAAGGGACCACTGGCAGAAACTTTTCCATCGTTGTAATAGTTGTATTTGCTCCATAAAGCAGTTGACTTCGGCATCGGGCGCTTAGGCAGAAGAATTATTAGCCAATTAACTGATTACTGTTTACACTTAGGTTAACAAAAAATATGAGCCGTGCACAGTTAACATAATGAGGAAATTATCGCCTCGACGGTAATTGTAGTGTAATTTTATTAATAATAATAAAAACGTTACTACTATGAATAGAAATTCATAACCTTTTTAATACTATTTGAATATACTTTTATTTAAAGTTATTAGGCTCAACAACTATAAGTAAATTACTAATATTAAACAATACACAATATTATTTTTTAAGTTGTTAAATATACAAGTAGATTTTATAGAACCTACTTATATAGGATACTATGAAACGTTTTTTGCAATTTTATAAAAAAAAGATGTTATATAAAACAATATCTGCACATTTAATAATGTGTAATTTCGATTGTATGATTTTAGCTACTTCTAACAAAATGCGCGCGGTAATGCTGAAGTTGATTTAAAAACTATTGTGTATACTTCTGTAAATCAAATTAATAGAAAGCTAAATTATAAATCTTCTTTACTTACTTATCAAATTTGAAACTTTTAATAATAAAGTTGTGTATAGTTACGGAATTATTAAGCAAATATTTATTAAAAATATGGTAAAATTTTTGATTTTTAGTTCCAAGGTCACAATGAGCTGAGACTTTTTTACGTATATCCATAAGAAACTAGGTAGGTACTTAAATAATGCCTAATAATCAATATTAATTCCCTTATAGTGTTATATAGTTAATTGATTCCCTTTGCCCGTTGACCCATGGGAATATTATTCGCACGTAAATGTAGAATGTAAATATAAAATTTAATACCATTAACTCACTTTAAAAGTTAACACTATGTTTAAGTTAAAAGACTATTTAAAATATAATTAAACTACATAAATCAAATCAAAACATTTTTCAATTTGGTTGGATTGGTGTAGTTTACTTTGATCAAATTTTATCATATAAAATGTTAAATTTTTTTTTAATAAAATCCATTTCTGAACTCGTATGATGCTTATGTTTTATCACATTTTTTTATCAAACTTCAAAGAATAAGGTACCATTCACACTTTTCATATAAAATTAACAAAATCAGTTACTTTGTCAAATTGCAACTACACAAAAACAATTTAGTGTATGCTGTGAAAAAAAAACTTTAAAAATTATTAAACGATTGTAAGAGAGTCATTGAGATTCCAACTATTTGCAGTATTGTTCAGAGTAGGTACTTAGTCGAACGTATGCCGAGTTTTATACCCATCTCTTGAGTTACTTATCCGCCCACAACAGGAACCGTATTTATCCAGGATAAAAAAATCAAATAATTTATTTGCATAAATAAGGGACACAATCATTTGACTCCTTATTCTACCACTTAATGGTGTACAAAATAAACTTAGTCTATATTAGTAAAATATTAATATAAGAAATGAAGTCGGCATTACAATAATTATATATTATTTTTAGTTTAATTATAGTTTTAGCTAAATTTCATTCAGTCTCGTTTTGGTGATTGGGTAACACATGCATCCAAACTTTCGCATTTATATTATGTTTAAGATTAATATGCAAAGAGAGAAATTTCCTAACATATTTTTAAGAATAATGCACGCACGAAAGAGTGTGAGGTGTAGCATTTATTTAAGGAAGTGTAAAAAGCTAAGTTTTATATATTATTATGTATTCATTAAATAAAAATAATTCGTTGTTTGTCAATGTAAAGTAACCTTTCAATTGATTAATATACGGTCGAATTATAACTGCAGAGTGGAAGTCACTTGAAATAGATATATGTAAATATACTCGCTGTTGATGAAATGCCATCCTAATAAAGTTAAATAATACAGTTAAATTTCTGTAATAATAATATTTTGTAATCTCATTACTAGTACATACTAGTAATGTAGGTATGTTTCTCGTTACAATAATAAAATCACAATTGTTTGAAATATTTGAAGATTTATGATTAAATTACAATATCTCGATTAGCATTAATAATTTTTTTTTTTTCAAAAATTAACAGATAACTCGGATCGTTTTTTTTTAACATAAGTGTGGCTAGCACGGTAATCTAACCACACCTCTTAACATCCATCCCAAAAAACACAAAATGGAAACAAAAAGGAAGTCTAGCAACTCAATCCTTCCGTCGCAAAAAGTTGTGTGACTACATATTTTACTAACAGTTTTTACGTCAATATTAGACGCCTCCATAGATACCAACTAAGAAGCACTGACTTGGTTTTACATGAGATCTCACAAGTTTTTGTTAATTTTTTACTTTTTATATTTTCTTGGGATCTCATTTGTTTCTCTAGTATCCCTATTTTTTGTTTCCGGTATTTTTTAATAAGTCTTTATAAATCAACTTCAAAATCTGTACTTTTTACTTATTTATCGAAGGTTTTTTTTATGCACGTTACTTCACAGTTGCAAGTTGTGGCTTTATTTACAATTAAGGTAAAAAGGGGTCGATCGTGCCCTAAATGACTTTAAAAAAAGAATTTATTTGTTTTATTTTTCTCGACTTGGCAAGATACCGCTGTGCCCCCAAACTGAAATTCTTAAGATGTTTTAGATTGTCTTACTGATATAGGCGGAACACAAAAACTACATTCCAAATTCGAAATTATAGGAATGCTGAAAATATGAAGTTTTTATGCGTTTTTCATGGACGAGTGTGTCGGTGACAAAATTGTCTTTCAACTGACAATAGTTCACTTGGTACAGATGGAATGAATGCTTAAATTAAATTAGGAATAAAACTAATTTATTACAATATTTAAAAAAAAATATTTTGTTGTTAGGTTGGGTCTCTAAAAATTCAAGGTTCTAACTTAACCATAACGAAGATAAAGACTGCACTGGCGTGCTCCCAGATACCTAAATCTACATAAGATACAGCCGATTCCAAAAAATACATATTTGAAAAATATAACCCTCTTGTTTATTCCTTTCGCAGTATAATAAATAACAGGGAATACGAATACAAAATATAGGTTGTAAGTACAAGGATAGATGTACGGAATGTACTGGTATAAAAAAATAATATTACACAAAATATTTTTCCATATGAAATAATAATTTTGCTTCTAATACATGTAACTCCGAGTACCGGTTACATTAAAATATTGCAACTTGCAACAAGATGAAACGTTGAAACGCAAAAACAGACGTAAAATTAAAAAAAGCATATAACTTTTGGTACATTTTCTAAAAGAAGGTGCAGTTTCCAGTGTAGATATATGAGTAGATAAGCGAACTGTCAGAGATTTATGAACCCCTTTCTACTTTATGGCATGCATACCCCGCATTGCACGGCTCGTTGACGTCGCTTTGACAGTCGGTAGGTATAAAAGGCCCGACAGTTTGCCTACATTCCGAATCCATTAAACTCACTGCTCGACAACTGTGAAGTCTTTACACGAGAAAAAGTGTGTCAATATCCTTATAACTCATAAGCACAGACGCTGTTTTGTTCTAAGCCAACTGAGGGCAATAATTTCCTCGTAACATTCTCATAACACAACGCAACTGGTCTGCTTTAAATAAATTACATTTTTTGAGATCAAACAATACTCTCAGTCAAAGCAGGTACCTATTCTTAATTTAGAATATTTTCCTGAAATATAATCTGAATCAACGCCCGCGTTATAAGCAGTATTGATTCACTCAATGTCGGCATAACGCAGCGAAATTATTCTCATAAGTAATGGTGAGATCAGTCACTGCTGTGACGCATATTCAGCGCTATTTTCAGCTGAAATGCAAGCGAATGAGAGTAATGCAGGGACAGTTTGTGCGCGTTGCAGGGGACAAAGTGAATGCGATCATACACGTAATTACCGACGTTAACGCTCTGAAGAGATAACTACGTCTGCCAAACAATGTAAAAATTTTACTTCACTCTCATAAATACGGAATGGCATGAAATATAGCATATTTAATTTGATTAGGTTACCAGAATCATTTGAATTTTTTTATTGAAGAGATCAGTACACAGACTCATTAAATGCACTTGGTTGATTAAAGTATTACCGAAAACCGGTCAGATAATATACAAATCAATAGTTAAAAAACTAAAAACACATTTGCATCACCTACCTAGAGTATCTATTGCACCAAAAAGCAAAAAATAATTAACGGACCGAATCTCTTTATTTACTCGTTAAGGTCTTAGAGTTAGGCATGTTTACTATTGTGGGGTTTTGATCAAGCCTTAATTAAATTTTGTAAAAAAATTATTTTAAATTATAACTGGAAAGGTGTGCGGCGCTTTTATAAATATTATTGATGTAAATATTGTATTCTTTGATTTCATATACTACGTATAAATTATTAAATAATATACCTGTATTCATTTACCATTAGTCGTATTACGCGCGTAACTTATAGGATTTTGTAGAAAAAAATTAACGTACGGGGCAATTAATAATTATATTGTTTCACTGTTACTCTTTTTATCATCACTTTGTAACAAGTAAAATGAAACGCATAACTTAATCATAATGAATCTTATTCATACAAGTTACATATTATTAAATTGAAAAAAAAGTGTTAGAATTTTAAATCTCACAAGCAAAACTCGGGCCCAAACAAAGTTGTATCATTATCGGTTAAAAAAATAAACAAAAAAATATAAACTTGAATATCTTGTTCTGACACAATAAAACTACATTAAAATTAACCTTTGAAGGTTGATGCTTCTGAGTATTGCGGGTACAGTCAAGACACGGGTCAGTCGGATATCATTATTTAGAAGAGGTTTTATTGTGGCCTTTATTTCATAAAATTCACGCTTTTGTTGTGTTTTTTAAACCAGCAACATTCTACGTACTTACTAAAACGATGTACATAATTATACAGTCAGATATCATTATTAAAAATAGGTTTTATTGTGGCTTTTATTTAATAAAATTCGTGCTATTGTCATGTTTTTTATACCAGTAACATTCTATGTACTTAATAACAGTAACATTCAAATAAAACGATGTATACAAGTAATATGATAAAAATATGAAGTAATGTTCAATTGTAAAGTTCGACAATTCAGCCGATTAGAAATTCTCGCAATTTTTGTGTATTTTATTACCAGCACTAAAATATCGTCAGCATTTAATAATTACTGGGAAGAAATACAACTTGTAGTTGTTATAGAACTCGATCCAAATTCTGTAATAGCTCCTCGTATTTATTAGGTGTTACTAATTATTTATTGACTTCGCGAGTTTGAGCAAATGGAAAATTCATAAATCCAAAATCCATTAGGTTGAACGCGGCGAAACATTAACTTATATATAAATATTGTATTTTTGAATAATATATACAATAATAATACCCAAAAAAATGAAACAAATCGAAGTTTGAAATGGATATTTAAAAACAGAATAAATACTATTACATACTTCAATAAGTTAGTTTGAATACCTATTTTGTTCATTATTTTGGGTGTTAGGTATATATTTTTATAAATAAAACTTGTGTACATTTTATCATTATCAAAGTAATGTATTAAAATTATTAGTAGTTAATCAATAACAATAAACTTTTACAGCATTAAAATTCTATTAAAAAATATAGGTATGTTTATGAAATAAATCCGGGCTGAATTTATGTTAACATAACTCGTTAGAAATTAATTTTTATTTTAATTTAAAATGTTGTCATTGTTTTTTAATGATATACAAAGTAGGAGGTTAGCCACACAGCGATGATTTAAGACGGCATACGTCGATACCAATTGCTCAGCGATTAGCGTCGTAATTTACAATGTGACAGTTGGCTGCGACCCAACGCCTGGATTATAATGACTAACAAACATACATTACGCTAACTTTAGTTTTATATAGTCATAAAACATAGAACGAGGCAAAACTTGTGCCAAATGCAAAAAAACGATCCAATCATAACAATTCCACTGGAAATTGGAGATGTATCTGTGTTCATACTCCAGCTATTTTGGAAGCGGTGTTTCCACTGACCAGGTATATTGCGCTACGGGCGGTGCTCGTCGCTAAGTGAGCGATGTATTAATAAAACCAAAGCTATATTAGAACCACTAGAGATTCGCGAGTTCGCATCATATTACAACCATGCTATTTGGATTTAACGTCTTTATTATTTGTTTAAATTGCCAGTTTTGTGGCAATTACTCGGTGTACGATTATCCAGCTGTATCTTCGCTTTTTCTACGAATAAATTCGTGCCATCGTTGCCGTGGTTGTTTGTAGCAACGGCAGCTATATCTGTACTAAACATTAGTAGATTGTTTTTAGTTCGGCTAAAATGCTAAAACTATACGAAACGATGTAACTATAAGGTGTTTCTTGGAAAGTTTTAAGACTTAACATTACCTTATTTACTTTAGTACTTACATAATAGTATCTGAAGAAAAATATCAGCAATTGTGTCGTATGGGGTTTAAATTAGAGGTTTCACGAAGCAAGGGCAGGTTATCACTACATAGTACAAAACAGAGTCGCTTTCTCTATATCCCTATGTATGCTTAAATCTTTAAAACTACGCAACGGGTTTTGATGCGGTTTTTTAATAGGTAGAGTAATTGAAGAGGAAGGATTATATGTATAATACGTTCACAGTTTTTCTGTAGCGTATTTAGTATCAGCATTGCACCCGTACGAAGCCGGGACGGGTCACTGGTTAGTAGATAAAAGATGTAATGTGTTTTGGAAACTAATACGACAGCGTCAGCTAAAAGTTCAATGTTTTGCTAACAAATATAAACTTTAAGCAATTATCAATTATAGACTGATAAAAAAACGTGTCGCAGTATTTGTGAAATACCCTTATTATTTTGAGAAGACAACTTAATACAAATAAGTAATTCTAACGTCCTAAGGTCAATCATCCCTAATACTCTTCAAGTTAGATCAACATGCCTTCAATCCATTAATAGGCCGCTACTGAGCACACGTCTCGCCTCATGACTGGGAGGTCTAAAGCATACTTCACCACGCTGCTACAGTGCGGATTCTGGAGGGTTTAATGGCAAACCCATGTAGGATGTATTTAAACCGCCCAAAGACCTCTGACTGAGCTTGACGACTGCTATTTACGATAACAACCGAGACCGATGGCTTCACGGGCTTTCCAAAGCACGGAAACGCTCAAGATTTTTTTGCCACTAACGGTTACCCATTTAGATACCGACCGCCGGTAGTTGCTTAACTCTGTCGATCGCACAGGATCGAGGCGACCTGCTGGGATATGAGCGCTCCGTGAGATCAACATACCAGGGTCGTAAGTTATTGTCTATCCTTGAGTCCAAATTCAAAATCATTTATTCATATAGGTATTATTTCAATACACTTATGCACGTCATTTTCTGATTCTACCACCGTTTCGGAAGGGTGCTTTTACATCGAAGAGAAGAAACGGCGAAAGAAACTCCTTAGCACATCTTTGAAACCCTCAGTCCTTGCTACATAACCCTATGGTACACCCTGCTAAATTACGTGGCAAAGGCAAATAGTCCGTGTTGTTCTAATATCATAGTAGTAATAATAACGCGCTAGAAAATATTCTTAGTCGTTTTTATCACTTGCTTTTAATTGCGATCTTTAATTTTACTCATACATGTTAAATTCACTCATGAATGCATAATATACTAATACACGCTTATTCTATTTATTCTTTTTTATAATTAACTAGTTGTACCTGGCCCGCGTTGCTATGCATAATAAATTATCTTATTTAAAGAACGAAGAAGAAAGTAACTCATTAACCATATTGTGTCCGATCGACATAATTTTGGTACCAAAACTTTTTTGAAAGATTTTTTACAAAGTTTCTAAATAAGAACTTTTATAAAGAGATAATAATAGTAATGAAATAAATTCCATCCGATATCTTTTGTTTTACCCCTTATGCAACTAATAGAGAACATAAGCAACCGAATTACAATTTATTTTAAAGACAGATCCTACATACAAATTAATATATGTCGTTTTGAAATTAAAAAACTTATTTAAAACAAAGAATCCTGATACACTCGTAACTACATTGTTTTTCTTAGATGTACCTGTCAGTTCTTAAAACAAACATTAAATTGCCTCCCAAAATATGACATGACAAATTCTTTTGAGGTAGGAGCCAGCAAAGCGGTCCGATATAAACCGCACCAACCTTAAAATAATATTAGATCTGTAATTTATCTATACTTATAATAAATCTCTAGAGAGGTCAATTCTGTACATGAAATATATTTCCAAAATAACTATCAGG
>DWJN01005772.1:0-11204 GCA_018248895.1 Carystus phorcus
GCGACGGTGATCACTTACCATCAGGTGACCCGTCTGCTCGTTTGCCGGCTTACGGCATAAAAAAAAAAAAAAAAAAATGTAACATGTTATATTTTATATTGCTATACAAAAAATGTATGTACATAGTATTATTTATATTTAATTTTAAATTTATCCAATTTTAACTAATATTTTGCACGCCTCTATTCTTTTGGCAAATGTGAGACACATTGCATAAGGGCTTTTGTAATCGCGTTTTTGCAAATAAATTATATTGTTATACCGGATTTCTTTTATGTTTAAGCCATTAATATTATTCCCCCACCCCTTCAACCCTTTAATGGCCCACTGAGCACGTGACTCTCCTCATTGATGAGGTTTAGAGCATACTCCACTACGCTACTCCAGTGCGGATTAGTCGAGATATTATAACATATTAATATTATTACCCATTGGTATTATTATCTTGCCATAAAGCCCTCCTTGCTAGCTACAACTACAACCCAATTGATTGAATCAATTGCTAAATGATTCGTCTCGATTGACAGCTAGTTACAAAAATAATATTTTTATTTCAACGTTTACTACGTCTTTACTACATTTCCTTATATCCGTAGAATTGTCCCGGAATAAGCTCGTCTTATAACCTTAATTGTTGCACGGACAGACTAAATAATTACATCACAATAACCGGGATATTTTAAGCAGACATATAAATTATAAAATCTGTCAACTGTCAGATGTATAGTTATGTCTCGGCTCTCGACCGAAAATCAAAACGACGATGCTTATCTTTCAGACATATAATCTTAAAATGGATATTCAATATCTCTATATACATATGTATTATGTAAAAATATTTCGTCATTGAATTTTTGTATATTAACTGATCTTTTATCTGTGTCTGGTTTAAAAAAGAGAAATTGGTTGCTACATAAATCGATCAATGTTTATTGTTCGACCAAACGGATACAGTAACTGGTTTTAATTTTACATCTTAATATAAGCCATCGATGAATAAGAAAATTAGTAGATATAAATATGTATATTATTGTAATATATTCTTGTGTTTGCCTGTGCACAATAAATTCGAATAATGGTTCATGTATTGTCGTGCTGCTTTTACGAATAAATAGAACGATGTATAAGGGGTTAGGATTAGAATTAATAACTAATTAAAAATTCGAGTTACATGGTTTCATTTTCGGGTGTCATATCTACTAATATTATTAAAAAGCATGCTATTATATGAAGCGTAACCAAATCTATGTATAACCTCGTTCTTTCATGCCCATCATTATTTTTTATCTCCATTAAGTACCAGTCTATTTCCTTGTACATCTATGGCAGCAGTCGTATAAAAGCAGGTATTACGACGTAGTGAGGTGTACGACCGCTCGATACTTCCATGTCATAAAAAGCGCACACACATAATAAACATTAAAAGCGACGCCAACAAACGGACATGCAAACCTGCCCGAGCACTTGACCAGTGAAAGTGTTCAATGTCATTGAGCTTGAGCTTATGGTATTAGCGAGGCGAGAATGCTTAATAAATATTAACGAAATTTAAGTATCGATACGGTGACATATTATTGTAAACAGCGCTACTGGCATCTTTATTTTTTTTATTATAAGCTTCTTAATATTATGTTTATTTTTTATTTACTTTCCTCATTTGGTGTAAGAAAAAAAGATTGGTGGTAATAATGAAATAACTAAAAAGATGTGGAGACTGAATATTTCGCTACCAAATAAAGTCATTAAATATACCTGTGAAAATAGTAAAATAAACACTTTTTAATTCTGTAACTCTCCTGAATAAAAGTAATATAAAAGGAGAACATTGTTTCCAAGATAAGTATAGTTCATTTTTATATTAGTACTTGCCTAAATCCGAACAGTTTATAAACGCCATTCACTGTTGCATATCATCCACGTTTTACATAACATAGCAGTTTTCTAAACTTGAAGTAAGATTCATCAGAACAACTTAGTATCCGCTTTATTATAATTACGGCAAGATTCCGAGTTTCGATTCCGACTCGATCTCGATTTGCCTTTTTCTTTCAAGAAACTTCACACTAGATTCATTCTCCATAATTGTAACTATTGAAAAAATGTTTAACATCGTGAAGTTTAAGTTTACCGATTCAATGTTGAGTCATTTTAAAAAATGATACCTCAGTTCATTTACAGTTACCTAATCTATAATTATAATAATGACTTATTGTATTTCGTGTATTTTTCAATAACGGTCATAGCCACATGGTTTGATTATCGTAAAAATAACTGATGGATTTGTATCCACTACTTGCATTTTGTGCGTGATTCCATGCTTTGGAAGGGATGCTTTTGACGTAAGAATAGGATCATTAATTAATTCTATAAGCTTAAATCATTTCTAAAAATTACTACCCATCAATCAATCAGTAAATCTACCAGCTTATCTAAATCTTCTTTTACGATTTACTGTCGGTTAGTAGGTCAATATTATTTTTAAATGAATAATATCATAAATATTTTTTCCTCGTCTGTACTTAACTGCAAGTGGGCGGTTATTATAAACTTGTGAGTTATTTAACTTTACATAATACAATTACACGGACACTTGCTCTATTAATCTTATCACGTAATCGTGTTAATAGACAATTAAAATAAGCACTGTTTGGTCAACTTTTGTTGAGTGTATTATTTTTAAATGTCACTTCTAATGTTTTTCAATTAGCACAGACAGTTGATATTGAAGTAGATATTACTATTAATTTTTTTTTTCTAAATTGACTGAAGAATATTGTTAGACTTCTTTTTATTACAGATTTTTTCTCTATAATTATTTTGGTTTTTTATTAACTATTTATAAGCTTTAGTATTGTCAATAAATATAATGTTTTTTTTATTATTTTAAAATAAGTGTAGTGAACTGGTTTTATTGCAAGCCCATAGAATGGTGTACCTATAGTTTCAAATATACAATATGCTAATCTGTAAGAATAATATAATTTGTTAGCAACAAACATGTTTCCCTACAATTTTGAACAGATTTAGCTTACAAATCTATTTGTAAACAATATTGTTATGTTATTAATCAAGGTAGGTATCCAAGTAAATAACTACTTTTATCGAGCGACTAACTAAATTGTTCAACAACATTGGCCAGATCATAGATATTAGCATAGCAAAGCTAATTTATATTAAACAACTTATTGAGTGAAGATTTTTTTCGTTTGTTTATATTTTTTCTCATATTGTATATATTTTTAAATTTTGAAATGTAATTCGTCAGAAATAGGTATTTATGTTTGCAGTTTAATTAGTGCGTTGTATGCATGGTGACTTCTATGACACAAGCGTATGAATAAGATGGGGCAATGTATTATCACGTTTTTGTTACAGAATATAAATACTTTTCTCTACGCGAAAGATTACCTGTAGTTTACACAACAACAAATCAACGGATTCATGATGATTATTAACTGCAACTCAGTTTGCGATAACAATGACATATTAGGAAACAATAGCGGATAATGATACTAAAAGAGAAAAATGCTCTTACTGGTGACGTAATTACTGTCTACAGCGAACTTAGCTAAGCGAACTAGCTGAGCGATTCTTAAAAAAACCACAAATTTTATTTTAGTATGAAAAATACGAATTGTAAACAGTTTCAGGATTTTAAAGATTAAAAAAAAAATTGAATATTGGCTGCTGAAATCTATAAAAACGCTTGTACAACACGACCATGTTTCTAAACAACCTACTTCCTTGTCAACAAACAGAAACAATTAAATAGCATTTTTTGCTTCGATTTTTAATACTAATCCAAACAATACAAATTTCAAATCAAAAACGGTGTCAATAAACGATGACAATAGGCATTACATAATTACCTAATTCGCGTTCTCATCTAGCCTATGCATCTCGCAAATGTTACGTACCAAAGGTAATAAAATAACGGAGAAAGTCAGCAAGTCATTGCTCATTAACATGTAATATGAGCTCTGCTCTCGTAATGACTTACTAGTTGAACTACGTGATCCTTTTGAAACAAGTCCAAGTTATTGCCACTCTTGTATTGCCTCGTCTAATCTAGTAATACCCTTATCCACTATTCTGCTATTTTTATAATTGAATATTTAATGTGTTTTATAGTAAAATCATGATATAACATAGTTGTACTTATCAAGTGCTTAAAATTGACCACGAGTATAATACTAAAATTGAAACCACGAAACTTATTGACAATCCCTCTTGTTTATCGTTTGGACCCTGTTCAAATAATGTCCATTGTGTTACAGATAAAATGGCGGAACATCAAAGAAAAGGCATGAAGTCAATTATGACGATTCTCTGTCTACTTATCCATACTGTTGCAAGCGCTAAACAAAATGCCAGCCCTGTACATGAAGTGGTCGAAGTAATTAATGAACAGGCAAGAATAGACGAGCATCCGTCGTATAAAAATGGAGGTAGTTTACCATACGGAAATCCACTAGCAGGAAACGTAAAACAGAATATTCGGTTACACGCCTATAATCAACAGGCAATGTTCAATGCTGAAAGAATACGACAGCACAAAGCTCAGTTACAAAGATGGATGAAAGCTCCACAACTTGAAGATAGTTACATGAAAGCTTACCACGAATCTCAGGAATCTCACCAGCTGGCATTGGAACAGCAACAGGCAACTTTATTAGACGCTCCAGTTACTAAAGCACCTAGAAGAAGAGGAAATCCAAAATCAAGACAAGAGAGTTTAAAAGCTGGAGTAAATCCATTACAGAGTGAATCACTGAAAACCACGAAAGATGATACTGTAAAAAAGGCACAAAGAAACAGAAATCACAGATCTTATGGATCTGTTGAATACCAGCAATATTTACAACCAAAAAGATACAAAACTGTGTACGTCTCTCCCGCGCCTACATACGACCAAGGCGTGACTATCAAACCAAATGGTAATGTTGGGTTTGCTCACCTACAAAATGAAAACAATTTACAAAGCCTATACACGCAAGCTGTCCCAAGTGACACGAAATACGTTTACCCAAAACAATACTCCCAAATGCATCGCTACCAATCCCAGCAAGATATAGAAATGCTGAATTCTCTTTTAGAAAAGAATCCAACCGAGCAGTTAACTGAGTTTAATGCTTTTCTCAACTCAAAAGAAAATATTGACGAAAGTGTAAAAACTGATCTTAATACCCCAATAGACCTGTATTTTTATTTAAAAGATCCGTCGACGAAAACTAATTCACATTTTACCGACGATTCACACTACGCATACGTTCCAAACACATACGCAGCAGCATATCTTAACGATATCAATGCCCTCAGAGATCATACGCCAATTATGGAAGACGTTGACGATATTGAAGACCCACGTCAAACCGGACCTCAAACATTTGGTTTACAACCTGCAATAGCGACACCAGCACCCGATTTAGCTACAACGACTATAAAAAGCAATAATTACTACAAAGTGGAAGTTGCAAGCCAAACTATCACCGCAGGACACGCTCAGAATGATATTAAAGATTATCCAAAAGGGCATCAAGAAAGCGGACGAACATACGAAGCTTTGTATGGACAGAAACCAACAACATACTACATACAAGATACAAAGCACGATAGTGATTTAAGTGAAAAATATCTCCATCATAACGCCCAACATAAAGGAGTGCAGCATTTATCTGAAGATGGCGTAGGAGTATCTGCTTATAGTGACGATAATGTAAGTATGCGAACCTACGAATTTAAAGTCGTTACTAATATATCTATTGCAGTTCCAATAAATAAGAGGAACAAACGTGATGTGCTCGAAACTGAACCATTTCTTTTATCAAATGAAACGCTTCCTCTTACTGAGATGCCAATTTTATCTCCTAATAATGATACAGATGACGAACCTAAATCTGAATCCCTTATTAGAATTCCCCTTGCTAATAAAAATCGGATGAATGATTTTAATGTTTTTGTAACAACGCCTAATTTTCCCATAGGAGAAGCCATAGATTACAATTATAATGATTACGACGAAATTCCATTAAAACTTAAAAGACCTAGTAATAATAAATATCACGCTTACGAAGATGAAGATTATGGTATCTACAACGATGATTTCAGTTCCTCAGATTATGACGTAGGAAGTTTTAAACCTCCTTCATTGTCTGCTAACAGTCCCATTAAAAGTTATGTCCCTTCAGTAAATTATGGCGAAGCTCCAGATTTGAAAAGCAGTTTTTCTAGTAAATTCGGACAGTTCAAGCCGTATTCTAGCTTTGCAACTGGACTATCGCAAATATATGGAGTTCCGCAAGGCTACGGTATTCCTTCTGCCGCGACTTATGGCGTGCCTCAAGGTTTAGTGCACTCCCTTTATGGCACAACCCAAAACTATGGATCCCCAGTCAGATATGTAAACGAGCTACCGAATATAGAGAATATTTTAGAGCCTGTGTATGTATTAACCCAATCGCAATTACAAAATTTAATTGGTCACCATAATTTAAATATAGAGCATTTAGACGTTTTCCAATTGTCAAAAGATAAACGGCCGATGCACTATCCTAGAAAATACAGGAAAAGATATCCTCACAGAAATAGACACATTAAAAAAAATTTACACAAATTACACAAATTGAATGTCGTTTAATTGTAAATTGTCGTTAAATTTTATCTATTTATAATCATAAGTACCTACCTGTATTAAATTATTTAACCTATTTATTTGAACAATGTAATTGTAAATAAATAAAAAACAACTTTTTTAAAACAACCCCTTTTATTTTAAAAAGTGTACATATATTTTCTGACACAAAACAATCAGTAAACACAATTTAAAAATATATACAATACAATACAAGAACAAAATTACCAATAGACGCCGTTTTTTTCTCAAAATTCAATAATAAGATTTCAAAATTTACTTCTAGGGACTTCATACAAATATACTATGAATATGTCCAAACATTTTATTGTTACGAGTACTTAACTCCATTTCATGAGGCTGCGTTTCCTTTTTGTTGGACTTAGATATTGAAGTGTTTTTGTACATCGGTATAAAAACACTTCAATATAAGCTTTAGGTGAAAGTAGGTAAAGTGATGATTGACCGTATTGTAGAGGCCTAGAATACTGTCGTAAATTGAGATTGGCGCAGATTACCTGCAGACCAGGACATCAGGGTATTGCAAGAAGCAAGAAAAGCCGGCTGAATTGGTGGTACGGCTTCAAGGATATATCAATAATAAAATTAAGTGATTAATATTATTATCTTTATGTGAAAGTCTGGCTAGCTACTACCCTCTTGCTTGATTCAGCTGCTAAACGACTCGTTGTGTTCCGCCTGGAAGCCTAAGAACCTGTTCTATCTTTCTTCTTAATTCTTTCTTGCCCGGCAATGCAACAGTAATGGCTTTGCTGTTTCTAATGTCCATGAGCGATGGAGATCACTTACCATCTCACGTCATTATCCACGTCACAAGTAAAAAATAAATAAAAAAGTAGTTAGTTCACATTTCATTGACTGTCCTTTAATCTTAAGGTCGCGGGTTAGGTTCAATAGTCTCAGCAAACATGTATGTGACAGATAATTGCTTGTAAGGGGGTTGTGTTTATCCTGCCTTATGAAGGTGAATGTAATTTTTTTTGTTACGCTTTCACACCAAAGCTACTCAACCGATTAGCGTGAAACGTTGTATACATATTTCAACAGGTATTGAAAAGGGCATAGGAATTTTTTTTATCTAAAAATATAAAATAAATACGTAACAATCTTTGATATTTATTTGAGGGCTTCAAAGCGAGCGAAGTCGTAATAATTTTTGTTTGACCATGGCACCCGCGACACGGAATTCTGATGCGGCGGTGTGAATGTGTGACGTTCACCCATTAAGGGCCAACTACCGAGCACTGGCCTCTCCTCTTCCTTTGAGGAGGAGCATACTAAGCCACGCTACTCCAGTGAGGATTAGTGGAGGTGTTATATGGTACTATAATTTATTATTTAATAATCTCCATAAAATTTTTCAGCTTCAATACGCAGCGAACTACGAATTCGGCTACCGCGTTCGAGATCAGCTCAGCGGCAATGACTTCGGACATCGAGAGGCAAAAGCTGGAGGGCGAACCAACGGCAACTACCACGTACTGCTCCCAGATGGTAGAATGCAAGTGGTTAATTACTCCGCTGGCCCCGAAGGCTTCCACGCGGATATTACGTATGACCACTAATCAAAGAACATCAAAGAGGAATTAATTCCTTAATAACAAATTACGCAGAAATTATAAGTGGAAATGTTTGCATACCTAGGAAACTGAAGAATGGCGAAATCGAATGTTGGATGAGACTACGCTACTTACTATTTATTTAATATTCATGAATAAGACCGTCACTTTTTTGGTATCTGATAACTAAAATTGGTCTATAGGTATATCAACTATAGTTTATGCGGATTTTACTGAGTAGGTGCCTATTAAAGACCTTATTTATAGAAATAATGGAAAACGATCAGCTGTATACAAAATAAGAGATTGAGGAGTCTACAACTCAAAAAAATCTAGAGATTTTTTAAATAATATTAAGAACAGTAAAAGTGTATCCAATATCCAGATGTAGTTGTTTATAGAATTGCCTCGTTTAAATCTAACATGCTATTCTGCATACTTGAAATGTAAGTAAAAATATTATTACAGAATTTGATTTGACATAAATTGTATGTGTTTATATAGTCCTTTATTTATTGGCACGTAAAATATGCAAGTAAAGCGGTTGACATAGTATGAATAACAGTGTAGGTTTACAAGGTCTAATTCTAGATACAAGGAAAATTAGAATTAATATAATATGCCTGAAAAAATTAACAATTAATTAATATAAGGCCAGCAAACCAGTGATATTTAAGTATGACTTAAATTGATATGTTCAACATAGATCTAGTCTTTAAGTATTGCATTCAAAATAAATTCAATGGTAATTTAAATTTGTAAACATTACTAAGTTCACTTTATTCACTGTATTGAATAAGTCTTGAGTTTACTGATATGTTTATAAACTACCTACTCAGATGTACATCTATTAGATAGATGTAAGATAAGTATAAATGAAACACAAGGCACGAAAAATATTTATAACACAATGAAAAACATATAGATTAAAAACAGTACTATTACCTACACAACTATAATATTAAAAATAACAAAAAAGATTATAATAAGGAAACTCATAAAGACACTTAAAACCCTGGCTTAAAACCCATCTTGTCACAGCACTACCGGTCACAGCAATGGCGGGAAAAGAGACGTTAGCCTAAATTTATAGCAAACAAATGTTTCCCGCCAAAGAGTGAAAATAGAAAGTATGTGCGTGCATTACTGTATGTTATGTTAAGTAAATGTTAACAAATGTTTTCAAGTGACATTCTTTTACTGTTGCATAAATCGTGTCATAATAAATTATGTTTAATTACAGTGTATGTAAGTAAGCATATGAAAGTAATTATTTTGGGCGTTACATAATATTTATTTTTTATGTCATAGTTAGGAGTCGCAAATTAAGTAGGACAGTACGTAACCATTGTGGATTATGAAGTAAGTAGTTGTTAAATATTACCTACAGATAGATAAGTTGGCGTACGCGTGTAAATACATAGTTTCAGAAATCATTTAAGTATTTTAACTGTAAGAAAGCGTTTTATCATTTTACCACACTTCAATGTCTGGAATGTTGCCAAAAACATAATAAAAATGAGAAGATGTCTTGGTTGGTACCCCATGCGTTTTATGCCTCATGCATTCATTTAAATTATTGTATGTATTCTTTACTACATATACTTTCTTTAATACATTATTCCTTGATACATATTAAAATTGATCCCCAATATTATGTTATCACATCTGATGGGATACACTCGCTATTACTGGTGCTATTGTTTGTTTAATATTTTTATTTATGATGTGCTACGGAAAGAAATCGCACGGTTGCTGATGGCAAATGATTTAAAAGGGAGTGTGCAATAATTATTAAAATATAACAAATATAATTATTCTTTCCTGAGTTTTTGAAGTTGTTTCTTTTACTTCGTTGTAGCGCGCGTGACGTAGAATCATTGTATTGTACGTATATATCTTTGGTATATATTATTTTTAGGACTGATGAGAGACACAAATAGGCAGTATGATGACCTTCATTGATTATTTGAAAATATTTATATCATAGATAAAAAATGGTTTTCCTGAGGTTTATTACGATAACTTAAGTGTTTAGTCAAAATGATCCGACTTAACATTAAATATGTTGTCAATACACAATACGCTACAAGACGGTAAGTTGTAATAATGGCTTAAATAATTATATTGATAATGTAATCCTTGTTTTATGTGATTAGCGGACAAACGTCTACGTCATGTTGGTAAGTGGTCCCCGTCGGCCATTGACATCAGCAACTCAAATCATTACAGGTGTGTTATCGGCCAAGAAAAAATAGAGAAATATGTGAAATCTTGCCAACATAAATTAATATAGTATGAAGAACTGGCACCATTGTCGGCGCTGGATTGGAGTTTATACTATATCAAACTGCCCTAATATATTTTAGTAGCATAAGTAGATAATTATTTTGTATATCTAACGGCTGTAAATATTGCGTAGTTTATAAGATGTTTTGTTAATAAAAATGCTTGTTTAAACTTTTTTTTTTTAATATCACCTGCAGTGAATTTTGTGACCGACTTACCACTTCATGTTAGCCGTGTAAGATATATGCAAACAGCATTGTGGATATAATTATTAGGTAAAACTAATAAAACACACTGACCTACACATACCAAGTAGTTTTGTACACATACGATATCGAAACACCACATGAAAAGTATCAATTATCGAACCCAGGAATCCTCGTTCGACAATTCAACTCATTTCCCAACTGGGGTACAGGAGCATAAATCTTTATTATCAATGTTTTTTTATTATTTCCAATAATTGCCCTACATAATATGTTATTCCGTAAAATAAAACGACACATATAATTTAGATAAGTATATTTTATTTCTATAGAATAAAGAGTATTTTTATAATACTTTGCCTCAATATCTGGAATACAAACACACTCGAATATACACGAAAAGCGTATAATTACCTACTTACATATCGACGCTGGAAAGGCAATGTTTCGTAAGCGACGTCTATCCGACTTTACAGGAGAGCTGTTTAAAGTTTTTTT
>DWJN01005773.1:0-11201 GCA_018248895.1 Carystus phorcus
CTCCTTAAGAAAGTAATCATTAAAACTTATAGTTTCTGTTAATTTTGCTTGTTGCTTAGACTTTTTTGATGTGTGTAGTATAGGTCTACCTATGGACTTATTTCCATTACTTAATTCGAGAAATACACTATAAATATATTAAATATTGTAAAAATCCGGTCAGCAATTTGTTTGTAGGTGAGAAACAGACTTATACTTTCTCATGTATTTACGAGTACATTGAATTAGTGCTTTTCGCGAATCTTACTACGCTAAATGTGAGGAAATCTTACCATCTGAGTTTATATTCTTCAGTTGCCAACACGAAGTTGGGCTGCATGGCTGACTAGCTTCTGTTCTCATAGTCATCATTAAACCTGGTCACGGATTTTTCTCTTAATTTCAATCCTGCCTACGAGTATGTAATCTTGGGTGTTCTGTACTCCTATTTACTCAGGACTTAATGAAAAAAAAAATTACTTAAATCCATGAAAATTTTAGGTGGAGTCCATTTGAATAAAAATCTGAAAACAAATACGGTCACGTTTAGTTAGTTAGTTAAATAATAATATTGAGATGCAACGTAGATCGATGGTATCTATGGTATGGTAAAAAAAGAGCTAGTTAGTAGGTACGTTTCAAATTTGGTAGTATAAGGTAGACTTTCGAAGATGAAGTGTTTCAGATTGATTTTAGCGAGAAAAGTTGTTGCATGTTTTATTAATATATTTTTATTATAAGCTTTTATTTAAATCACAATGTACATAATTTTATAAAAAAAAAATATCCCAACCCCCTAAATGAAAAAATACTTGATATCGTAGATAGAAACACAGTTTTGAATTAATTTCATCTGTGAGAATTCGTCTAAACTACAAATCAAAGCTCCTCTTTGAAACTATACCATTACAAGTAAGAGATATATGATAATCTAATAGCAAAGTTATAGTACAAAGTTAATGCACTTTACCACACAAGACTATATCACCGCTTTCCATCAGGTAGAACTGTAGTCAAGCATTAACTTATATTTAATAAAAAAATAGTACGTCTGTAGAAGAAATACTAAGGAAAATCTAAAGTTATAAAACTAATTATTTAGTGAACTCATTTTTAGGTTACTAAATTTAACAGGATAACAAAAATAGACTGCAGGAACACAACCTTCATATTACTTTTCATTCTTCAGTTCAACATTGCAGCATGTACCACTTTTATCTGAACACTGGCATCTGTTTTCAAGATTTTGATATTCTTCCATTAACTGCTTTTCGTCTTTTTGATTCTGATTCTGAACATTTTTTATCGCAATGACACAAGGAACACAATTCATTTTAAGCTTCTTACAATTGAAACACTGCTCGATGTTATTTTCTGCCATTTTTATGGATTTATTTACGAAAATTTTGAACTTTACATTTTTACGTTACGTAGTTATAGATGAGGATCAAATTAAATGTTTTAGATTTTATGACATTTTAAAGAAGAAAAAATATGTGTCAAAATTTAAATGCAACTTATATCGATTTCCAAAATAGGTTTTACTTCTAGGAAGTAGGAAATTAAAAGCTGATCGTAAGATATCTTCCTTGCGCTATATCCATCCCACTATTACAGTCGAATCTCCTGTCTCAATTTGTAGGGCATATCGACCACGCTGGTCCAATATGGATTAAGAACATTCTGTAGAACTTTAACTTTGAAGGAATGCTGGTTCCATATCTTTTTCGTCGCCAACGCAATAGTATGCTCAGTTAATCATTTTGTATTACATTCATTTTTGGTAATTTAAAAGCGATTGTCATATCTCACACTACCCTTATATGCAAGACACCAGCGTTCGAACAAATTGAATAATAAATACTACTGAATAGGTTTAGATAAATATTTACAGACCTGAACTGACATTGTTTTGTTAAAGGACTTACAGAAAATAGGTTCCCAACTCGAAGA
Organism: Carystus phorcus; assembly: GCA_018248895.1. Taxonomy (NCBI): domain Eukaryota; kingdom Metazoa; phylum Arthropoda; class Insecta; order Lepidoptera; family Hesperiidae; genus Carystus; species Carystus phorcus. The sequence goes on from DWJN01005773.1 coordinate 1,933, forward strand.
TTTTTAGATGTTTATTTGATATTTTAAAGTCTCACTCAACGTTATTTTTGGAACAAATAATATTTTGTAATGTGATGTTTATATTGCTCTGGTATCAATTTTGAACGTATTGCTTGCAAAAGTAAATATAGACAAGTGTTTATGTTACTACAAACTTCGCATTACTAATAGATTACTAAGTTATATACATAGTACGACGTTTAATATGAATGCTTCATGATATACTATTGTGTTGCTAGTTCCTAGCAAATTTATAGTTGATCAAAATCTTAAACAATTGAAATATAGTCATATTTATTTCAGTTTTGTTTTCAAAGTACAGTTTTTATTGTTCCATGAATCGTTCAAATGGATCCTCCTCTTCGTCTTCTTCTTGATTTTCTTGAGTTTCGTTGGGTTTATCACTTTCATCACGAAATATTGAAAATATCTTAGATCTAATAATTTCGAAGACGTTAGACGATGCAGGGGGATCTGGAGTATGATCTATAGCACTTACAGTGGGCATTCTTGACTCTGGAGGATCAGGTGGCTTCGTATTCACAGCATCTTTTGGTAGTATTTTGTCATACGGGGAACTTTTGTCAAATTTCGCAGATATTATATCTTCTTTGAGTTTATTAAAACCAACCTTCACAGCCGGAGGAATTGCATCTGATATTTTAGATGTACCTGTGATTGCTTTATCTATGGAAGGATCATCGTTAACGGGCTTAGTTTCAGCTTTTTTAAACAGAAAATTTGTGATGGAATCAGCACTGATACTTCGCACCTTTTTTGTAGACTGACCTTCATTTACGTTATCGTCACTATTTAGATCTGTATTAGCTTTGTCCAAAATTTTTGCACTTTCTGAAGATAATACTGTAACAGCTTCTTTAGAAGTATTATACAACATATCCGCATAATCCATACATGTTTGTTTGATTGTATTCATTTTCTCATCTCGATTATTTAACAAATTTTCAGCAAAATCTTTGCAAGTTTCTTTCATAGCACAAAATTTCTCGTTCTGATTATTAATTAAGTTTTCTGCAAAATCCTTACAAGCGTCCGTAAATATAGTTATTTTCTCACCAGGATTATGCAATAAATTTTTCAAACTATTCAAGCTGTTCCCGGTTTCAGTTTGAACATTGTGGGAAGGATTAACATCTTCTTTTGGCTTTTCCATGCCATAGTATGTAGGTTTTCCGTCTGGATTTTCAGGTTTCTTGGTACCTATTACAGTTTCTAGTTTATCAAGACAATAACTAGCAGACCGCTTAAGAGCTATAATACCTTCTTTGATGCAGTAATTAATGGATTCCATAGATATACTTCTGTTCAGTTCTTTATCCTTATTTACATAATTGATTTGATTTTCAGGTAAGTCGGGTTTATCTGGTTTTATAATATTGATGTTAGATGGAGTTGATTTAGGTATTGACTGGTTATCCGTTTCTTCAGAGACATTTTCAGTATCTAAATTTTGATCTAATTTTTTCTCTTTCTGATCGTGTTCATCTGGCATAGTATCCATTTTAATGGCAGAAGTTTTGTTAACTTTTTGTTGTATATCGTTTTTCCCTTCGTAAACTTCAAAACAGGGTTGATAATCAGGTATATCTTCTAAAGCGTCTTGAATAAATTTTTCTAATGATTCACCGTAATCTTCACAATCATTCAAATGTTTTGATTTTAGATAAGGCTGAACAACTTCTTCACAGTAGTTAAGAGGTGTCGGAGATTCACTAAGTTCTTCGGTAGTCTCACTAGCGTTTGAATTTATAATATTCTTAATGAAACTTTCAGTGTCAAGTTCCGTTGATTTTGAATCACTTGGGTCTTTTAAAACTCTGCAGTCTAATATTATATTATTAACTGGTGATTCAACGTCAGATTTGTCTATACCTTTAGGTAGAGGGCGTGAAGGACCTTTGACTAAATCAAATGAATCTGTTATATAGGTACAACTAGTTTGTGTTTCTTTATCACTTATAATTTCAGAAGAAATGTTCAACGTGCCGCTATCTTCTATGGATAAATTATTAGAACTCATAATCTAAATTCCTATCTTATTGTTTCACATTTGCTGCTATATGATGTCCGGCATTATGATTATTTGGATAATACGGAAATTACATTTTTTCAAGAAGGTAAATTATTTTCACGGATTCATTGTGGACTTGGATTTCTTTTCTCTTTTGAAAATAATTTTGTGACAGTGACAGTTTCAAAAATTGTCTTTTAAAATCTTCTTTATTTATTAAAGTAGGTATAGCAACGAATACGGAGGTTTATTGTCATCACAGAATCGAGAATTTGATCGTAATAAGCAATTTCGAAGTTAGTTTCAGGAATCATGCAAACCTGTATGTTACATAGAAAGAAGTGGTTGGTAGGTAAAAGTAACTGGTATTTAGTTTCCATTTCATATGCTAGATCTAATCATGTTTGATGATTTATTTATTAATTCTTTTGTGATCCAGCTAGATAAAATGTAGTTTTTATTAAAAGACTGATAACCTAAGAATATTTTACAAGACGACGTACAAGTACCACTCATGATTTCTATTTTATACGTCGATTGTTTGTCTTAGTGTTAATTGTGGCCACGGCTGAATTTTAATACATATTGTGAGTAAAAGTATGTACGATGAGTTTTGATTTATATCAATGTTCTAATAATCAGTGCTATTGTTTGTTGAGTCTATATTTAGTTGTATATTTAATTTTTGATTAATTGGCAATATGTATAGGTATCTCAGTAATTTCCTTTATATTCTCAATCAGCTGTATCAGGTGCGTTATACTTATAACGCATATTAAATAATTTAAATTTAAAGAAAAGGTGGCATATACATATGTATGTATAAAAAAAATTGTTTTGGCTCTGTACATCTATATATAGCGCTGTTGAATATCGATCAGCAAAAAATCTACATTTTCGACTATATCTTATCAACAACATGTCCGATCGATATGATTATGGTACCAAAACCTTCTTCAGACAATTCTGAAAAAGTTGCTAAAGACATTGGTGCTCTATCTCCTATCATTTCAGAGCCTATAAAAGGCGAACAAACATAAATATTTGTATATATAGTTACTATCAGTTTTATTCCTGAGCAAAGGTAGTAAAGTATTATAACAGTATATCACAAAATAATAAATTTATATAAATAAATGAAACAATACATTAAAATATGAAAAGTTACGACCCGCATGGCTTAAAGGTTGCCATATCTTACACCGTTCTAAACGATCTGGGTTTGATTCATTAATAAACAGAAATTGGAATGATGAGGTTAAATTCCTGTTGTCCGGGTGTGTATTGTCCAAGACAGGGAAACCTAGTGTGGGGAAATATGTGTTACATACTTGTACTTGAAGTTAAATAGTTAAACACCATGTTTATAAATTCATATGCCTTTATTTCGTACTGGTGCGTTGGCCTTACAAATATACTTATTACAAATTAAACAAAAACTATTATCATCCTTTATTTACCTATTATTATCATTATGACGTGATGTATCACTTAAATCGATATGCTTTCTCAAACAAAAAGCAACATCGGTATTAACAAATTAATAAATAGGGAACATTTAGAACATTTAATTCAGACATGAGTAATCCGTAATAAATAGTGGACTTTTCTAAGGTAGAATAACAAGTAAAAGTCAAATATAAATAAAAATAGCAATATGAAGATTTACGAGTCGAATATATGTAATCGGTAATAGATATTTTATATTGAAAATATAGTACTTTAAGTCGACAACTTTCTATCCATTTATAGTTTTACGCCTGAAGAGATTTGAGATAACAAATCTTTGTGTCAGGCACATAATTTTAGATATTATGTGCTTATGCTGTGTGTGTATTAGTCAAGGGGGCGAAGTGGCTAATTAGTTATTTATTTTGAAAGATAAAAAACCGTAAAAACAAATGCGCTTTAAAATAGTAAATTAAACTTATCAACATGGGTCTTGTTTTTTACTTGGTTCATTTAATCTTGTTATATATTTTTTTCATCATGTTCTGTCTCAAAAAAGTCCACGACATCTTTGGCGATAATGTTATTGCTTTACATAAAAATAAGCTACACTTTATTTGGGTTCAAAAGACGTACAATAAGTCTTTGGCGAGTCTCTAAACTGTATGTATTAGTATTGAAACAAAAACATATTTTCACAATTTACGCTACAATGGAATGACAATAAAGAAAATGTCATGCATTTGGTATTATTTACACAATAATTTAAAATAATAATAAAGAAAAAATGGACGGAAACGATAAGATTTCGAAACCAATGTTCATTTAAAATAAACATGAATTATTATTTATTTGAAAATAAAATAATTTTTACATATTAATATATTATTAAAATCTATAACATCTTGTTAGATCTCAAATGTTTATTCAAATCTAAAACATGATGTGTTACTAGTAACTAACACTTTTTTATAAAAAGTAAAAAAAAGAAACCAAATAATCTCATTGTAATATCAAACAAATGTACAAGGTACATTAAGTACTGGTCTCACAGTTTATATATTATTTTGTTCTTAAATTCCATTTACGGAGCATTTACAGTTTTGATATATAGTGTGCTAATATATTATAATAATAAAAATAAGTTAACTTAAGCGAATAACAATTTTATATGCAATAGATGTCTTACGTCATTGTGCTATAAGGACAGCTCAAATTAAAAATAACATACTAAATAACTTCAAAACCAGATGTTACATAAAAAAATAAATAGTAGATTTGTATTCTGAGGTAAAAGAAACAAGACATTCTCTTAATCCTAATAATGACATTAAATGAATTACATTTATTTTCATTAAAATACATTATTTACATCTTAGTCTTTATCAAACATTATCAACACTTTGGCTCTCTCATTCATTTATTATCAAAACTAAAAATAATGAGTATAAATGAATAGCTGGAGTTTATTGGCTATTTTAAAATATATAAATAATTTCGAGAAAGCAAAAAAGCGTTATACTGACCTCAATATAATTAACATAAGAAGAATAAAAATGGTCGAATTGTACATATTTATATGTACACGAGTTGAGATTTACTAAAGGAATGGATAAGGTAGTTAACTAAAATTGTCACAATTAATATAATAGTGTCCGTTATCACTTTGTTTGTTCGTTGTGGCGCGCCGCCAGCTACTGCTCGCACGGCCTCCTTTGATATCTGAAACAATAGCTTATGTTAAAGGTATTCTAATGTCAAAAGGTTACTGCAAATTAGAGGAATTTGGCCTCTCCAGTCGCAGGTCTGCTGGAAGAAATTTCGTATGAGATAAGCAGCACCTTTGTACATTATATCTTGATCCCATATAATTGTAATTTTTAAGTGTGTACATGAATAAATAAATAAAATAAATAGAATATTTTAATAACATGAATGCTTGGGCATGAGCTTGATATAAATTGTAACATCTAAGTGCTGCCTGTAACTGTGAGTTGGGAAAAAAGCACCTTGGAGTTTCTTGCCGCTTCTTCTACCAGGGCCACTCATCGTAGGGCTTTGTTGAAGCGATGGCGTAGTGACTTTCGAAAAGTGTTTGTAAAAACGTACTTCGAATAAATGATTTGATTTGATTTATCTGAGGCAAGCGATGTGCAAAGTGACTTAAAGAAACATTACAAATGTTGTGTAGTAGCACGCTAACTGCTATTGAAAGAGCCAAAAATGTTGTTAGGTTTACCAAAACAATCATATCATTTAATAAAACTTTTGAGTTATAATATCCCACTCCCTATTAAACACATATTAATAACCCCGAAGAAAATTCAATTTCACAGTTTACTCAACGCACGCAAAAACACAAAATTTTGCCGTTTTCGCAATATTTTTTATTGCTGCTCCTCTCCTATTCATCTTAGCGTGATGTTATATAACCTGTAGCCTTCCTCCATAAATGAACTATCTTACACTAAAAGAATTTTTCAAATCTGTTCAGTAGTTCCTGAGATTAGCGCGTTCAAATAAACAAACAAACATATTGTTCAGCTTTATATTATTAGTATAGTACCTAAGTTATAGATAGATATGGTGGGAGAGCTACCGATGTTATGATAGTACAAGATAGTAAATACTTGCAGTTTTTACCTCCTAATAAAGCAGTGATATGTGACAGAGGTTTTAAAAACTTATCATGTTTGTTAGAAGCTAAAAGATGTACCCTTATATGACCACCTTCTGTATCAATCTGTCCCCACTACTATAGATGAAATAAAACATATAGCAGCATTAAAAAATGTTGAACGGGTAATAAGCAGGTTAAGAGAGTTTCATATGTTACTTCCACGTGCTTGTGTAGACCATAATTTAATTCCTATCATAGATCATGTAATGATAGTAGCTTGTGGATTGATAAATGTGCAGGATGTTATAATAAAAACAATAATATATATTTACATTTGTTTCATTAAATCTCATCATTATTTTCCTAGTACAAAGAAAACAGAATTAGACAGAAAACAATGAATAAAGTACTTGTACATTTGTACAATAAATAAATAACATTTAAATTAAATGTCCTTATCTATTCATATATCGATGCGCTCATAGTCCGGCGGCTCGCTTCGATCCTATGCCATCGATAGAGTTAAGCAACTGTACGGTCGGTACCTGGATAGGTGACCGCTAGTGGCTAACATTTCTTGAGCGTTTCCGTGCTTAGGAGGGCACGTTAAGCCGTCGGTCCCGGTTGCTATGAACATAGCAGTCGTCGAGCCACGTCGGAGGCCTTGGAGCGGTTTGAAAACATCCGACACTTGGGTTGCCCACTAACCCTCCACCAATCCGCATTGGAGCAGCGTGGTGGAGTATGCTCTAGATCTCCTCAGTATTGAGGAGAGACCCGTGCTCAGTAGTGGGATTATTATTATATATAGTGCGATATTAATGGGTTGAAGGCATCTATTCATATATAGTTTAGGAAAGACTGCTTTATTCCAGGAAATTACAATACAATACAATATACTTTATTGTGCACACTAATTATTGTTAATAACAGAAAGAAAATTACACAGAAGTAACACAACAAGGCGGTCTTATCGGTTTAGTAGCGATCTCTGCCAGACAACCTTCTGAGCGAAGGATAAAGTATATAGACAAGCTAAGGTAGGGGTGCAACAATATGATGAAAGACCACCACCCAAAAGATAAACAGTGAATCATTACAAACTCGCAATTTATAACAATAGCAACATTTTGTGTAACTACCCGCACTGGACTAACAAATATTTTTTTCGAATTTGTTATTCTCATGTAAGCAACAATATTGTATTTTATGAGTAATAAAGTTGTGAAACTTCATATCTTTTCATCTGTTGGCTCATAACAATGTCACGTACGATGCAAATTGCTTTATTTTATTTAAATGCTTCACAAAAGGGGCATCCGTTGAATTTACAATCACCAATTACATGGTAGGTACCTGCAGTTTATCTTAATGGCGGACGTGTGTAGGAATTCTTAATTTATTTTGTTATGTAATTGTGTTAATTTAATTTTGTAAACACCACAAGCTATCAAAATACAGGGATATATAACCAAATTAACTAACCAAAAAATACAATATATTTTATTTATATGTTATACTAGCAGTGACAGCGACTTCGCGTGAAATTTAACAAAAAAGTTCTTGTAAATGACAGTTAAAACAGACAGATAGACAATAACAGGTTGTCATAACGCCATCCACAGCGCTTATTTGACTGATTTTAATGAAACGTGCTTTCATGAATGTTGTATATTTTTCCGAGATAATAGGAGCCTATGGCACACTCCCGTCCTTCAACTATCTCCATAATAAAATCACATCGATGCGTCGCTCCGTTTTATGTGAAAGGTTGACAAACAGACTGTGTGGAATAAACTGCATCAGTGTTACCACAGTGCTATGAGGTCCTTCAAGAAGCGGGTCTCTTCCTTCTAGGCTGGCGACGCGTTGGTGACCCTGGTGATGCTAATGTCCATAGACAGTGATCACTTACCATCAGGTGACCAGTCTGCTCGTTCGCCGGCTTACGGCTATTTAACTTTCGCATTTATAATATGGACGTGTATGTTTATAGAGAAACGGATGGTCCCCGAAGGAGGCGGTAGAGTATATGAGGTCGAGGCGACCCCACATCCTACTCCACACCAAGCAATGGCAGGCGTTAGACATCTTCCATCAACGACATCTCACGCACTGACAGAGACAGCGCTAGGAGCGAGCGAGAAGGACTACATCACACATCGCGTCTGCTAGTCATACAGATGTCGGTATTTGTTTACACTGTATTTGTCCTATAGTCAATCTGGGTAACTTTGAATTACAGGGTAATTTTGAATTAAAGGGTAACTTTGAATTACATGGTAACTTAGATTCCCGTTAAGATAAAGTTGAATTTAACCGAACTTAGCTTATAATAATAAACTAATGGATTTAGCAGAATGTTGTGCAACATATACTTTAATTGTCTTCTTATATTTAATGTGTATACCGAGTTTGCTTATTGTAAAACAAAGATAAATCATAATTAACTAAATTCATAATTCTTGTTTAAAGATTCAATTGTGTCTTTGGTTTTGTTCACTGGAATTACAAGTTTAAGTAACTGCGAACATTTTCTTAAGGTGTATGTCTTCTCGCCATCGAAGAAGATATTAAGTTCAAAGTTACCCTAACTACATTCAATGTTACGTAACTGACTGAGGATTAAAACTGAAAATTGAATTGACCCAAATAATAAATATTTATATGTGCGAGTGATACAAACAAGGCAATAAGTACCCACTTTGTATATCTAGTTATAAAATCTTGGTTTAATTATTTTTGCCAAGCCATTTTTTGTGAATTATTTAATTATGTTTTTAATGTTAAGAATGAGTACATTGTATGTTATTTCATAATAATGTAATTATATTCTGGTTCTTAATGTAATTAACATTACGCATTTAATTTTCTTATGAATGTAGTTAATATACTGATTATTTGAATTAATTTGTAATTACAAGTTATTTTAACAGAGTAGTGAAATAAAACAAGGAGCGATTAATATAGCGACCGGAGGGCATCGAATAATTAAATAGCAAACATTTGACCTTCTGAACGTGCGAAGTGCGTCAATACAAGCAGTGGACATTGCATCCTCCGTTTATAACAAACTAATTATAAATGGACACTGTTAAGCAGAAAAGATCCAGTCAACATATTATATGAAATCGAATTACATACATAATCTACTAATCAAGTTTATCA
>DWJN01005774.1:0-11199 GCA_018248895.1 Carystus phorcus
ATAAAGCTGAAGAGTTTCTTTCGTTGAACGCACTAATCTCAGAAACCGATACGATTGAAAAATATTTTTTGGGTTGGTTAGTCCATTTATCGAGGCTATAAGCTATATACTACTACGCTGCTACCAATAGGAGCTGAGCGTTGATGAGAAATGTTACATAAACGGAAAAAAAAATTATTAGAACCAACTTTTTAAGGGTCTTTAAGTGCTTCTTCCGAAAATTATGTAGTAAAACAAAAGGCACGATTTCTTTATTCATTCTTTCAACCAATATTTTTTTTTTGATCGATGTTCCTTCAAGTCTCTTTAAATCAAAGAGACTAGAACGACTTATCAGAACAGACTATTCTCAGCAATGACTCGCTTTTCGCTTCCACCACGCTCTCCGCGTTCATTGAAAACACATACTATCGTCCGGCTTTACGATCGGCCCGATATGGCGTATTTTATCGACATTTTAGTGTCGTCAACGATGCGCGTGACATGACAAAGACGGAACTGGTAGTTTTATTAGTAAAGAATTGTAATATATCAGTAACGGCATATGTGAAGTGTAGACCCTATTGTATAACCCTGCTATTTTAAGATGAGAATGGAATAGTGATGTAATAGTACTTCACGAGGGTACTTGAAAGTGGCCAAGTTACCTCTTGTTTGTTAGTATTCTCACTGAAACTGAATAGGTAAAATTTTGAGTTACAAGGTTGTTTGGTTGTTGAAACAAAATTTAGAAAATAAGTATTGTTTAATGATGTATATATACTAAGGTAACAACAACCGCTTGGCTTCGAAAGACACATTCTATAGTATACACAATTGCATCTATTTTTCATATGTGAAACGTTTGCAATAAAATCAACACTTCAATGATCAATTTTATTGCATACTTTTAACTATATAAATCAGGTAAACTGTTTCTGAGATGACAGAAACAAACGTAGACAAATCATCAAGAAAAAACATCTTACATTGTTCTTTATATTTGATGTATTATTATGGCCAATTTATTGAGTAACTACTTAAGTTACCTACTAATAACTTAATTAAACTGATTTGAAAGTATCATAAAATAAAGTCTTCTTGAATAGGTCGACGATCATAGAATCTCTTGGATCATATATTGGTTCAAAATATAATAATCGCCAGTATAACTTACAATTCGCTATCTTTTGTTCCAACATTGAATGCTCTGTAAGTTCTTTCACTACCCAGTGCAATACACTGAGCTGGTTGTTATCCGGATTAGAATGTGTGCGATGTTTGCGTCGAGGGCTCACGGTTTGCACAGCTCTCCGACTTGGCTCCCAACAACATCGTGTCTGGAGAGCGAACAACTTGTCTGAGAGAACAGATACCAGATTTTGTTTAAACAGAATCAGTATTGACGCTAACCAATATAGTTTTGCTGTCAAAAATGTTACGGTCATCTACAATATTGTTTTTAGAAAAAAAAACATGACTGAATACCTGATTTCAGAAATGATTATTTCAAATTGAAAGTAAACTAAACACATAATTGTATGGTATATAAACAATAAAGAGTTATCTATCTGAAAACTCAAGAAGTAACTACTGTTAGAAGCTAAAGCAAAGAGTTAGATTCCAACTTTTTGTGAAAACTTTTATGTACTTCACATGATAAGCTTTATACTTAGCAAAATTTACTAAGGTACATCGAAATGAAAATTCATAATACCTCTGTCACAAAATACTCATCACATTCCGAAACGGATATTTGAGGAATTTTTGAAAAGCCGGCCTCGGGCGGAAAACCAACCAGCAATATGTCTATATTGACTGATCACTTTGAAGACTTTATGCCGGACAAATCTTTTACAGAATATCCAATATAAACTAGACAGAGGCTTTATAGAGGCAGCGCTTAAATATAATAACATGGATACTTGTGGAACAATTCTGTGCCGGTCAACGGAACTATCCAATGCATTTATCGTCTATTAAATGCTATGGTAAAATCTGTAAAAGTGGAGCAGATTTTAAGTTGTCATGGGCTCCTATGAGCTTCCATCTTTGAGTCAACTCTTCCTGCTTGATGTACACCATGCTCAATAACTGACAAAGCCATGGCGAACGCTTCCTTGTTAAAATAACTAAAGAACTTAATTTAATTCCAAATGCATCTACGCAGGGTTCTTCAACCACTACAAGCCTTCTAAAATCAATCGAGAATAGTTTTTTTGTTGCAATATCAGAAAGCAACAATGCCTCGATAATACCTTTTAATAGTATTGACGTCTTATAAGTGGTTTGATTGCTCCTTTGTAGGCCATTCACATAAAAAATAATAACTTTTTCTAGCGTTCAATTAAGTTAAAAATCTATGACAAAACGATTTCTCTTACAATTTTCAAAGCACTATATTTGCCGACTTCAGCACACAATAATATAGTTGAGCATTTATATTCTCCACGAATATGCGTCAATAAAGCGCAAAGCATAAAGCCGATAGAATGCCGCGGGCGAGGACTGCCCTCCTTAATATCGACGCCTTATTACTGCTGGCTTCGGGAATTCTACGTAGGGATCTGTTCAACAATATGAAAAATTACGCTCGATTCTGTTACATATATATGTGAAATGACAATAAAACTGTATTTGAGTGGCTTTTAACTGTAAGTTAATATTTGTGCACGACTCAAAATGTAATAATTTGATTTTAAATAAAATCTTCTTCATGACAAAGCAGTGGCGAACCTAGTATTGAACTGCTCTATGCTCGAAAATTAAAAATAGAAGAAGAAGAAAATATTTGGACAAATAATTTGACATAATTTGGACAAATAAAATGACAGTTCAATACTAGCTCCTTGCCACTGCTTCAACATACTGGGAAAAGAGCATTTTTTATACAGAAAGAATAAATAGAAGTGATTGTTTTTTAGACAGAGTAGCAGGTGGCCACACCAGATGAATTCGTAACAATATTAATTTCCATTTTTTATTCCTTTGTACAAATTTAAAGCTCGCCCTGCATCAGCAAGTTGTTATGTCAAATTAGAGATGAAACTTTGAAGAACCATTAGCAGCTTGCTTGGATCAGTAACAAAACCATTCATCGTATTCCGGCTGTTTCAGGGCCAGTACTTTTCTTCCCTTCTTTCTTAGCCGATATATGTATGTATGTTATGCCTTTGATGTTATTGATGTTCACGGACGATAATGAACGAATGATGATATGGTTCGACCGCACGCCTGTTGGCTAGTTGCTTTATCTATCAACTTTTCTGGAGATCATACATAGACAGATTATTGCCATAAGCCGTAAGTAAAATTTGTTTGTCGATGCCTTTCGAATGATCAGATGGTTTCATTAATCCTGACTAGAAGATTCAGGTAATCCTTAGATGAACAACCTTCTTGAATCATAGTTAAATTATGAATTATTATGAAGAGCTAATTTATCAGGTGCTTATCAAATTAACTCATTAAAGAATTATTTCGAATTTCGAATAAACCAAGATTCATTAATTAGAAGGAGATATACAGGTAAATAAATTGACGCTAGACTAGGACTTAGGAAGCAGACTAGTCACTTTGAAATCAACTTGACCAACTTTACTTTCAACTTTGAAGTAAAACCATAGAACAAGGAAAGTATAGTATAGTCTGTTTAAATAAAAAAAGTATTAAAATTAACTCGCACTTTAGCATAAGGATGTCTTGTGATGTGATCTAGGATTCAAGAACAAACAATAAAATAGATAGGAAAGGAGAAAACAGTGTTAACACTTACCATGCGCGTCCAAAATGCTAATTTGTATCATACTGGTATAGTGTGATAACAAGATAGTATGTGCTTAATTTTTGGTGTCTACATATAAATATATTTATATTGAGAAACTATTGTCTGTTAAATCGGTTTGTCTCATGTGCATCAATCTGGTTTTGATATCACTGTGATATTTTGTATAATTCCATGCTATTCGCAACAAGAAATTCCAAGAGCGTATACATATTATTTAATAAGAAGATTCAATTTTGTTACGAATTGTATAAGCCGTTGTGATGTGTAAATTGTGTAATTTCATGTGTGTAATCTTTCGGAACAAGGAATCTAAATTGTAAATGCAATTAATAGGAAATATATTCTGTTAAATTCATAACAAAGGCTCCGGAAAGGACGCCCGCTCTACGATAATAACTGCTCTATGATCGCAATAACTTCGCTGCGGTATGGATTTATTTATAGGGTGTACACACTGCCCTCATAAATATCCAATCTGAAGATGGCAGCCCTACTTTCGATAGATAATAAAAGGTGCTTTCTGAGAACCTTTATGTGTTGTTGAGTTATAAGTCCATCACTTAATGAATTTCGATAATCACGTAATACATTTTTATACACGATTTCTTGTACTCTTTTAATGTGATTAATATATTTTTTCCAATCATCGTCTAACTGATATCTTTATAAGGTTCATTGTTGTAAATATTTTTTTACTTGTTAACCCGACAAACGTTTTGTCATAAAAGTTATTTCTAGGCAATTTAGTGTAGAAAAAAATTACTATTAAAAAATAAGTTATAAAAAATAAGACTATTAAAAAGCTGTAATAGGTTGATAGAAGGGTGAAAATTAAGGGTTCCTAGTTATTTTTATTGCCACATAATAAAAAACGAAAAATCTCATATAAAAATTCAGAAAAATCGGTCAAGCCGCTTAGAAAGAGTATGATAACTAGCATTGTGACACCAGAATTTTATATATAAGATTATACTACAATGGACGTACTGACGACTTTCTTTTTAAATGTTCATAAAGAATTTGTCTTCAACCCATTAATGGCCCACTACTGAGCACGGGTCTCTACTCAACACTGAGGAGGTCTAGAGCATAATCCACCAAGCTACTACAATGCGGATTGGTGGAGGGGTTAATGGCCAACCCAAGTGTCAGGAGTTTTCAACCGCCCGAAGGCCTCCGACATGGCTTGACGACTGCTACTGGAACCGACGGCTTAACATGCCCTCCGAAACACGGAAACGCTCAAGAAATTTTTGCCACTGGCGGTCACCTATCCAAGTACCGACCGCGCCCGCAGTTGCTTAACTCTGACAATCGCATAGGACCGACGCAAGCCGCCGGACTATGAGCGTTTCATATTCATAAAGAATATATAGAATTAAAATTACAATATAAATTATATTCAACTGAAATATATCTTACCAATGATTCATGTAATCTGCGTGAATATTATTTTTTCATAACTCTAAGTCACATATAAAATATCTCGTATGAGTATTTATTTATTTCACCACTTCTTCTCTTTACAAGGCACCTTTCCGGTAAGGTAGATGGAAAATGTTTGTCGTCCATATAATTATGTCGTCGTGTATATCTACATGAAATAAATGATTTGAGTTTGGAAGATTAAGTTGGCAATTGTTTTTCCGCTGCGATGTCCTTAAAAGTCCAGACTTTCGGTTAATGAAAACCAGTTTCAGTGAAACCAGTTTCACGAACCGAAATTTCAAAAATATTGCTTTAATTAACTCGTGCTATGTACAACTTACCTGTACGGAACAATTCCACAGAAACCTTATATTTTTCCGTAATCAATGTATGCCCTAAGCCTATGACCTATTCTAGACTATAGTATATTGTGTCTCTATCCCCTATTTCATTCTAATCAGTTCAGCCGACATGCATGCAAACTTTTGCATTTATAACATTACAATTATATCATGAAAGTTGTTCACGGTTCCAGATTTTAGATTAGTACGAGATGGTCAATCACCTTTAATTCGAGCGCTCACCTTGCTCAATGGTGTCCTGGCCTACGATCAAGATCTATTTATGATATAGTTTACTCTGCACCTGCTGTATTCCGTTCAGCGGCCTCTATATACATGCAATTATTGGATGTCGTAGGTTCAATAAATGTCTTGAAAGTATAAGGTTCATTATTTTATAAGCCTGATATTTTGATCTGGTTTTCGGTTTGGGCTCGCAACACTGGAAGAAAAAAGATTGACAGGATGAGGTTGAAATTGTGATTCTTGGGGAATAGCAAAATTAAGTAATAGTAAATGGAAGTAGTGACTACCCAGGAAAGAAAATAAATATGTATGGATCAGTAGAGACGGTGTTTTATTACAAATGTTACTATTAATTTTGTAATGTTTACTTGAAATGTGTATAAATAAATAGATCATTTAAATTATTCTTTCTGTAAACGTTTGTAAAATGTGTTGTTAACTCAACACGTAGCCAACCCTTAAACGGTATGCCCGTCACAATGGCTTCGACTCGCTCTATACTAGCATGAGTATTGCAATTCGCATCGCATGTTGGGTTATAGTGGATATGAACTCACATGTCTAGTTTACCTATTCAATCCAGTAATGGGCAACAACTGAGCACTGTTCTTCATCACTGAGAAGGTAAAGAGCTTACTCCACCACGCTGCCTCAGTGCGGACTGGTGCAGAGATTTAGGGCCAACTTATGTAATCCTAAGTAAGGAAACGCTCAAGATATTTTTTGCCACTAGCGGTCACCCTTTCAGGTACCAACCACGGCCTTCGTTGCTATCACAACCGCTCGTAATATGTTGAGTATTTCAATATTTAGATTCCCAAACTTTTCTACGTTAACTTTTTCGTACAATAAATTAGCTTAACCTATTCTTGTACATTTCGCTTTTCGATCCAATCTTACTTTCGATACAACCTTAATACTATATTATGAAGCCATATCCATATTTCGCGAACGTTTTGTTTTTCGACGGTCTTAAGTTGGCTACTTTATTTGTTAGAGGTGAGGGCTAAAAGTGAGATAGTTCAGTTGGTTGGCACGCGAACCACGTACAGGACTTTTTAACTTTACTTTCGTGAAGGTTTTAGTGATTATGTTACTCACAGTGAAGTTTCGAACGGGGGATCTACGGGTCTCAGCTCGACGTATGCCGCGAATATAAATAACGTTACCGCCCACTATTGTTTTAATCTAATTTTATTTCGCATAGTAATAAACTTAGGACTTTTTGATTGTGGAACCTTAAAGGACATCAGTATTTATAAAAAAGGTGAATATATTAAGGACAGCGACGCATATGGAACAGAAATAAACAGACATAACCGACTCTGCCTAAGTTAGTAATTCAAAGTTGGGAGTGTCATTATCGATTAAAAAGATGTGATGTTCTTCTTTCCCCGTTTCTTCTCTGGTGAACGGATCGGCAATTGTGGTAGATCCAAAAAAATTGATGTTAATTAGTTTTTTTATGCTGTAAGCAGGCAAATAAGCAGAATAATTTAAATGATTTGAGTTTGAGTAAAACAAAAGAAAGGGGAAAAGAACCTGAAACGGGAGAAATAGAAAGTTCTGCTTTTCAAGACCCAATTGAACAAGATCAATAGTTTGGTGACTGACTCAAGCAAAATGATGGTAATTAAGCAGGCAGGCTTCACGGATAAATGGTAACTAAAACCAATAATAATATCGAATAAATGATAACTGAAACTAGTAATATAATTCAAATACAAGCTTTGCGAAGCTGATTGTATGGTGGTATCTAAGCGATCCTAATTCCAAAACTACACAGAATTTAATGCCAATTACCGTTATTAAATAAATCCGCAACGAAGAAGAGGAAATCAAATCAGTAAGAACATCTGAGGAAAGTCCTACCTAACCATAAGGAGGCAACGATTCAGTTTCGTTAAGCACACATCGTACGGTTGTTTGGTTAACAAACGAACCGGAAGCGCGGACAGAGGCTAAACATTACGAGCCCACGGGTCGCTACTGGTCGGGTTATGTTGGATCAAGGCGTACTCTTGATGTTTTGAATAGGGT
Source organism: Carystus phorcus (assembly GCA_018248895.1). Classification (NCBI taxonomy): domain Eukaryota; kingdom Metazoa; phylum Arthropoda; class Insecta; order Lepidoptera; family Hesperiidae; genus Carystus; species Carystus phorcus. Next base: position 7,822 of record DWJN01005774.1, read on the forward strand.
TCTTACTAGGGGACTACTTATGATACCTACCACTAATGAAAGAGAAATATTTTAAATAGCAGTATTTTTTAAAATGCAAAGGTGACTGATTCTCATTGCATAGTCGGAAGAACTAAGCTTGAGCAACCAATCAGATTCAGGCATGAAATGTGTATAGATTTCCAAAGGTGACTGATTCTCAATGCATAGTCGGAGGAACCAAGCTTGAGCAACCAATCAGCTTCAGCTATGAAATGCGCATAGATTTTTTGTATGGTCTAGAGAAACAGTTTGAAATTATTTTTTTATGTTTTTTAAGAACTGTTCTCTGATGCGCTTGCTTGTTCGCCTGGTCCTGCTAGTCTTACGAAGCGATTATTTTTTCTAAAACTAAAAGGCAATTTCTCAGTATGTCCATGTAACAGTGGTGAAAACTAGTACTGAACTGTCATTTCTTTAAAATATTTTCTTTAGCTCTTTTCTTCTATTTTTAAAATCGAGACCATACAGCAGCTCAATACTAGAGTCGCCATTGTTTTTGTCAAAAAACAACAAAAATTATCGTGTTCTTTCTGCGCTTAAAACACTTCCATTTTGGATATCCAACAATTGGGCAGACAAAGTCGCGAACACGTCCTAGTATTTAATAAAAATAAATATTAACAAAGGCATTGATAATAACACGACAAGCGCTCACGACCAATATAAAGTTATACAAAAAATGCCTGAAATATCGAACTCTGAACCTGTAAGCTACCGAGCTGCAGGGTCAACAAAAAACACTTTAGCGAAGCAAGGGCACCAATTCAAAATAAATTCAATAGACGAACTCCTTCCGGAGGCCCCGTGTATGTTACAATGGGAAACTAGATTAAGTTATCGGACGATCGCTGTTTTGCGAGACATTTGGTACCGAGTCACGTGCGGAGGGTCGCAGGCTCCGAGTTATCCCCATCCACCTGAAATACTGAAAAGTAAATAAAATGGATAAAGCAGGTAATGGATACGAGAGAACTTGAAAGACGTGCTTGCTACGGATATGAAGGAAATAGATTACTCTCATACCATTTCTTGATCCAATACTCTTGACGGGTAAGGAACGAATAACTTGAAACTCTAATTAAAATATTGTTTATGTCAATAGACGACAATCGAGATAACGAGCAACCTGATAGTATGTGATCATCATCACCCATGGATATTGTAGCTGATGCTATTGCAAAGGGGTTTTTTTAGTTAAACTCTGCGAGCGTCTTCTATAATTTTTATTTTCCTTGACAAATGTTAAAAACGTCACTTCGAAAAACGAACTATTCACAAAGAAATATAAAATATTGTGCCAGTGCAGAACACCGAGACGGGTTAAGTCGACAACAGGTATCAACACTGAAGACATTACTGATACGTTACCGACCAAGCAAAAAGAGAGACAGCAAGGGCAGTTGTTTTATACAAGTATTTATTAATACATTTATTTACCTCGAATTTTGCATCTAATAATGTTCTTTATAAAGAGAAAGAACAAAGAAGTCTTTTAACAATCCAATGGATTTGTGTATGGTGCTAGTGGATAAATCCTTTTCATTCTCTCTGTTTATCTCAATGACAATATTCTAGTCTTAACTTCTCGGTCCAGATGCTATTGTACTAAAGTTCCAGGGATTAAGCGATTATTAAATTAACATTGTGTATGATATTTAGAACAGAATTCAAAGTACCAAATTCCATATTGCACTTTGTGAATGCACGCTAGAACGAAAAAGTGTAACAATTTGAACGTTAAAAATCACATAGTTGTTCGTAGTTATATTCATATTTTGTATCTAAGATTATACGTTAAAAATTACTGCGTTAGTCGTAATTGCCCACCATGTTTAATCACACCATCTATTAACACACTACAATCTTTGATATTAATGTAAACAATATTTTAGTTTTCGTGACAAAGTATAATTTAAAAAATATATTTCCATGACGTTGAAATACATTTTTACTAAGAATATTACCGCCACAATAACCGCCAAAGGAACAGACGAACTTTCTGCTGATAATACAATGGTTAGCGCCACCGATTGAATAGTAAACCAAATTTAATATGGACAGGATGCCAACGTCAATACATAACTGTACATAACTTTAATTACAATTAATACATAACGTTGCAGAAAGCCCTACTTTTAATTCTGATTTTACACTCTTTACTGAAGCGAAGTAAGGCGAAATAAGGTAGTGTTTTCAATTTATTTTTTTGACAAAGAATAGGCCAACCACAAATATATATTTGTGTCAAAATATTTCAATAAATTTCTGCATTTATTTACGAACCCATATAGTTTACGTTATATTTCTAATTGATAGACTTATCTATCACCGACGAAAATAAAGCATTATAATTTGTATATTACGACAATTAAAGACAAGTCCAGTTAAAAAGCACTTCTAGCTCGCAACACGTTAAGCATATTAAGTACAGTACTTATCATAACCCATCGATTAACCCGTAACCATAAAAAATACAATAAAAATAGGGTTACCCCATACAGTATTTATAGAGGTAATTTCATAAATTTTCCCAATAAATTAACTTATTGCTGCGATATAATAAACGAACAGGACTCCGCTATTAGCTAATAAAATTGAGCTGGCATGTGAGAGGACCGCAGTCGACGGCAGTAATCAAATATTTGGAGCGCCTCCGGCCGCTTGTGTAGTGGATAAACAGATAACATACTCTGTATGAGATACTAACCGTACAGATATTACGAAACACGGAGGTGGGGTTGGATAGATACCGCTTTACTTTGGATGTAAACTTTGAAAAAACTTAAAGGGGTATCATTTGGTTGCTATTGGTTCCGCTGTTGTCTAATCGCCGCTAAACGCAAGTTGTAAATATTTATATGATAAACATCTTCATTGTGAGACAAATACGAGTGTCCTATCTTAGCTTTTAAGAGTTAGATTAATCTTTGTATCTTAAAACAAATAAGAAAAAATCTATTTCAGCGTTAAAAATTATATTAACGAGTGTTTTCGTAACAGTCGAAATTCGATAATACACATCGTTAAAACTTTGATGAAAACGTGTATTTACAATAGACACTTTCCTATCACTCATATTCGCTATTTGCAAATTGGAGATCATTCACTTATTTGTGTACTTATGTACATAGATATAAAAACATTAGAATTTTCTTCCTTTATAAAGTCAATAGTTTAAAATTGGCGTTACAATCTTCATTTACAATGCTGGTGTAAATGAAGATATATAGATGTACTAGCAAAGCACGGTAACTTACCATGTGACAACATGTTGAGATAAAAATTTGCGACATCCATTCCACTTCACATCTGTGATGAAACAATTTAATTTATAAAAGGCTGAAGTAATTTATACCC
>DWJN01005775.1:0-11199 GCA_018248895.1 Carystus phorcus
GACTCATTGCAACTATTAACATTTTTGACAGCGGCCAATTTTTTTATTAGCTGTTATTAAAACTATGTCTGTGTGTGTGCGTTTGTGCGTTAGTGTAGCTTGGCTTGTTGTCAAATTTTAATTTTTTATTGTGATATTTTTTGTGAAAATTTGTCTTGTGTGTTAGAGAATAAGTGTTTTGTTACCTGAACATGGGCAATATTCATACTGTTGGACCGAACGAAGCGCTGATTGTATCAGGTATGTAAGAACACCATATATCGCAATTAACCTAGGTATATTTTTTGTTTGTCCTTCAATAATATTAATTTTGTTTTTCCTTGTATAAGAAGATAATTTATTCACGAAGTTCCTTAGGTTCCTCTTCTGTTTTAAGTAAATTTATGATTAAAACCAATGATTTTATTGTTTTAATTCTGTCCTTGTACTTCTAATCGTCAATGTGAGCTGATAACTGCTATCAGCGAATTTTGATGAGTGATGTTTTATTTATAGACTAGATATGAGTTCAACTTCGTAAGTGAGTTATATATTGCGTAGACAAGCTTCTAGTTTTAGTTGCTAACAAATAGTACTAGTAATACATTTTTGGTTGACTTTTACATAAAATCAAGTAGCCGCCCAAACGCCGTGACTAATGTTACGAGTTTTACGGCAATCAGTAGTTCTGGACTTCTGGATATCACCTCTTCCCTGCTCCTTAGAAATCTTATTTGGCGAATTGTATAGCGTTTGTTTTCAGTAGCTAAATTAAAATAGGAGCATAAAGAGGGAGCTTAAACTACTAAGGGACGCTAAAAAAAAAGCGTTTATTTAAATTTGTTTTATCATTGATAAAACATATTCTCTACCTAATATAGGGACTTCAGTGCCGAACCCGCAAGTTGCGAATATAGATATCAATACGTTTTCCCTAGATCAAAGAAAAATAAAATTAAACTCTTAATATATAAATTTTAATACTATGATTTCTATACATTATTTCTATAAATCGTTAAATAAACTGCATGATTTTTTGATCATATCGGCGCCCTTCTCTCCAATCATAATAGCAGGTGCATTCGTATGCGCCGCCAATGTTCTTGGGATGATACTGCTGTCTACCACCCTCAAATTATTGATCCCGTGAACTCGTAATTCGGGATCTACTACTGCGTCAGGGTCCGAAGCAGGACCCATTTTGCATGTTGATATCTGATGATGAAGGGTCGACGTCACCGTTCGCACAGCACATTCCCAGTAACTGTCGCTTCCGAATTCAAACATTTTACAGTTAGGAAATGGTTTCACGTACAATTTTGCACCATATTTTTGAAAAGGCGGTGTATCAACTAGCTTTAGAATGTATTTTATTGCAGCTACGGCAGTAGCTACGTCCTTTGGATGTGTTAAATAATTCCCATATAATTTAGGTGGCTCGAAAGGGACAGTTGACCTGAGTGTCAGGTAACCTTTTGATTTTGGATGCAATAACATGAAAAGTACTGTAAAACTTTCTATATCCTCAATGGGTTTGAATACGTCTTTATATAACCAATCAGCGATACGTGAACCCTTTGCTACAAATTTACCTTCATCAGAAGCAAGGGACGCGCATGTACCCAACAGTTCAATGTCCGGGTAGTCTCCCACTTCGTCTGAAACATTCGTCTTGATATAACCAATCGTTTCCACTCCAGCTAATGAAGACATTGGGCCATCACCAAATTGGGTGTACTGTAAGATGTTTTCAACTGTAGAAATCTTCTTCTGTACTAGAGTGAGTCTAGTAGTATTTATAGTAAACGTTAATGCTGGGAAGGAAATGTGATCGTATAGGGCACCACCGACGTTTAAATCCTGTATCACGTGTATCCCCAACGACTCCAAATGTTTCCTAGGACCAATTCCAGAAAGCATTAGTAGGTGTGGTGATTCAATTGGACCTGCTGACAGGATCACTTCTTTGTTTGCTCGTATCCTGTATTTACGATTATTCTTATAGAATTCCACTCCATTAGCTGTTTTCGTAGCTTTGTTTATTAAAATTTTAGTAACATAACTGTTAGGTAAGATGTGTAAGTTTTTTCTTTTTTTAACATCGTGGAGGAAAGCTTTCGCACTGCTAACTCGTACACCTCTGGATATGGTGGCTTGGATGTAATTGAATCCGAAAGAGTCCGGGCTGTTGTAATCAACTCTGCGGTGGCCAAAAATTTTGGTGGCATCTAGGAACGCTTTAGATAACTTCGATCTGAAATTAGAAAAATCAAGGTATTATTGTGTTATCAACATCTTTGGTAATGACCACACACTGGACCAACCAAAACTAATCTGAAATTTCTACGTTTATAACATTTTACTATTACTACATATAACTCTCGATCGCGTTAATTGCTTACTTTTTCATTATGCGAAGGATTACTTCCCATTAGGTGAACGGACTTTTTCGCCTTTTACTATACCTTGATTTGAGATACATTGGGTTATTTCTAAGGATTGGGCTGGCAGTATTCTAAGGCTGCCTCAATATGTCCGAGTATTTCAAGTTCGAGGTTTTTCGATTTGGAAAGACCCTGAACCTACTATGAAACGAGCTTTTTGTGTTTTAAAGTTCTTAGCCATATATGTTTACCTAAAGGGGATATCTTCCACGTTGAGCTCACCATCGTGCCCATGCCAGGGTGACCCTCTGTAGCTGCGGAGGTTGGCTCGCTCTGATTTCATAAAGTACGGCAATACATCTTTGTAAGACCTGCAAGTAAACGTATGTGGTTTATATTTTAACCTGTAAAAATTGAGTTAAAAAGAACTCCGAACGCATTACCGGATTCGTCATTGGACTACATTGTGAGTCGCGGTTTTTCGTTTTAATTAGAAGCGAGACAACTGGTCTCATACTGGGATATAGGTATTTACAATATTAACGGGATGTTTTTTTTCCTTATCCTGTCCTATACTGTTTGCTTTACGGGAGTAGCCCATAAACCAGCAGACCAGTAATGTGATGTAACCAGCATCACAAAAGGAATTATCGATGCGTTTTTAATAAAGAAATTAGGGAAGAAATGTAGAACTAGCTCTCAAATCTCTGCATGGAACGAGTTTAGCGAATGACTCCAGTAAGGTCTTAGTTTCTCAGTACACAATTTCTGTACAAAGTTTTAAGTTTCTAACTCCACTGATTCAGGTTGTGCTTTGTCTGTGAATTATTCACGCCGTCGTCTCGTTAAAATGATAATATATCGGAATATCGGCAATTTATTCACAAGCCACTAAGAGACATTCCGACGCTAATATGTTTTAATTATGTAAAGATAAAACCTGTCACGTCAATAAAGTAATTAACAGCGTTTGCGATGCTTATTATTTACGATATTTAGGATTAATAAAATAAAACATTGACTGAATGAAAGATACCCCGCGTGGCGTAATGTTTACCACACCGTTCCGCCCTTCGAAGGGTCCTGGGTTCGATTACCAGCGAGGCGGAAACTTGAATGCTGAATTTAAATTTCTGGTCTCGGTCTGGGTGTGTGTGTAAATGTCTTTCTGTTTTGTTCATGGCACCCACATAGTATCTCTAGTGTGGGGCTATGAGTGTGTGGCGTTATTATTATTTTAATGTGATCGAAAATACATTAGGAGACTAAAATATGTTTTATAACTTTATATAAAAGATGAATTTTAGTGAGTGTGTCACACGAATCGATATATGTATATGTACGTGATAGCTAGCCATAATATTTTATGTACTGTACTGAATGACAACCGATGTTGTGTCTCTAATTGTGGCCTAGAAAATATGACGCAATACGAGGTCGATTAAGTCAATTTATTAATTAACCTTACCATCCGTAGTTGCCGTCGGCCGCTATCCTGTCCCAGTCTGCCGGCGTGCCTCTAGTGTATATCATGTAATTAACGACACTTGTTCCACCCACTGCCCTGCCCCTGGGCCAAAAGCAGCGTCCTCCCTCCATACCTTTAAAAATAAACCGTTGCCTTCAACCCATTAATGGCCTACTACTAAGCACGGGTCTCTACTCGATATTGAGGAGTTCTAGGCCATAGTCCACCACGCTGCTCCAATGCGGATTGGTGGAGGGGTTAGTGGCCGACCCAAGTGTCGGATGTTTTTTTTAAACCGCCTGTAGGCCTCCGACATGGCTTGACGACTGCTATGTTCATAGCAACCGGGACCGACGGCTTAACTCTGTCGATCGCAAAGGATAAAAAGTGTAAAAAGTATGATTTATTTATTATTATTTTATTTAATATTAGATAATGCTTTACGTAAGCCCCACGTGATGGTAAGTGGTGAAGAAGTATAAAATGCTGGACGCATTAACTTAGTAATGCGTCTATTCCCTCTCCTCTTGAAGACTCCCATATCGCAAGTAAAGTATTTTGTATGATTTGAGGAGTAAATAGAAAGATTGGGGTGTCACTACAAAATAATGGGTATTCCATTAGGATCTTGAGAACACTATTATACTCAATTTAAAAGTAGTGATTTAGTTAAACGAAAACACCCAGAAGGAAATAATTAGATACTTATTAGTAGTATTCATATTGCGGTATCTACTAGAACGCAGAAATTAAATACTCGAATTAAACCTTTATAAATTAACTCACCCATACAAACCCCTGGTTGATGTTCCATTACATATGGCCAAATGTAATCGGTTTGCTGGAATAAAGGTGCCAGTATGGGCACTGCTGTAAATATATTTTCTTCTTGGCCAGCTTCAAGTACGAGCACGGATGCCTTTTTTCCTTTGCTCAAGCGTGATGCGAGAACACTTCCAGCAGACCCTGCGCCTATCACTATGAAGTCGTATTCTGCTAATGGGCCTTTGAATTCTGAAAATTTTGATACTAGATTTAAGTAAGATTAATATCTATTAATCCCATTTAATTACTACTATACAGAATAAGCACTCTTAGGCTAACGGTACACCTTTTGAAAAATTTGTTACAATGGATACCTTTCACAGACCATGGACCTACCACGAACCAAAAATGCCTTATTAATTAATGGCGTATGTTGAAAAATCCATAACTTGGTAAATTTTCAAAAGAACCCGTTTTTAACATGTCATACAAAAAGACCTCAAATAATATTAAAAAGGTGGTAAATATAAAATGATCGAACTTGACATAATTAGTAATATGATACTCCTTATTTTTGAAGCTTTCGAAAATCTTAAATTGGAGCAAATATGCCTTTATGTTAGTAGTAGGTTGAAGTTTAACTTTTACTGTTCCCTACGTTAATAATAATATTCTTTGCTTACTTATCAAGAATACTTGTTTTGCGATTTGTACATAAGGAATACGTTTATATGATAAATTGTCTTAGTATAATTTTGTGTTATTATGGTCCACACGAAAATCTTATTTAATTGATTGATATAAATATGTAGATAAAAAAAAAATGTAGCACAATTATTAAATCCTTCGCGTGTTCCAGCAACATTAAATTTTGATTTAGATTTTTCTGTAATTCTTACTATATTTGGTAACACCAAAATATATGTGAGTTACTTCCTACGTTACTATTATACTATAAGCACATCTAAATAAGTGTTAAGTACCGCCCATTAGCATTGATAAATTGACAACTAATGGCCTCTCTCCGTGACTGAAGGATAAAGGCCTAACAATGGAACGAGGCGGTGTTACAATTAGTTGTAAGAATGTAAATTTTGTCCTTCATGCTATTCATTTATTTGTCTGTTGTAATTAACAAAAAACTAATACGACAGTTGTCACTTACTCTAAGTTTTGTTCTGTTACGGAAGTAGCTCAATTCAAATCATAGTCGTATTTTCTATTGGGTAAGCCCTTATGGAATTAATTAAGTAGATAGGTATATTGATTTTGTAAGATTTTTTATAAACATATTACTTTAGTACAATTGTATTCAGTACTAATAATAATCCATCTGTTTTCGGGATATATAACAAATATATGTAACTATTACATTTTTTTTATCTTCGACAAGTTAGTGCTTGACGTCAACCCACCTGATGTTAAGTGGTGATGATGCCTAGGATGTTGGACGCACTAACTTAAACATTACTTAACTTAAACAACACGAAGACTCCAACATCGTAAGTATCAGGGAACACCGAAGCAGGCAAACTATTCCAATCCTTCGCAGTGCGCATAACGACGAGGCAAACCGCGTCGTTCGTACCGGCGTAACTTCGTGTATTATTTCGGGTGAACCCTAATTCAAGTATAAACACACCCATACGCGATTAAACGTGGTTTTTATGCATGTGTAGCGCTAAGAAAAACTTTAAGACCTATACTGTAATTATTTTTATAAATAAACTAGCGACCCGCCCACGCTTCGCTTCGGTATGTAATTTAATCTGTTTAAAAATGATCCACTTAAATTTTTTATTATTACATCATTTATGTTCTTATCACGCATGTTGCGTGAATCCCCTGAATTTATCTGTCGCCCGATAGTTTATATCGCGATAACACCTAAGGTATTGTTTAAATTAATATTATTATAAATTGTGATTGGTAAATAACTTCTTATTACTTGTAAATTTATTGATTAACAGCTTATCACATCGCTTTTGCTTATAATTGAGAAGGCCTAGAGTTGTCAATTCAAATGTCAGAAGTCCTTTTGTCCTCCGAAGTCCTCTGATATTGTTTAACGTCTGCTCACACTAAACTTAAGGAATCTGACTGAACGATAACTTCAAAACGTAGAAGTGCTCAAGAAATTGTGTTATCTAAATATCGATCGCATCTAAAAGCTTAACTCACCATTGTATAAATGAAGAAATGCGTTAATCTTGTCTAGTCTATTAATAGATCTCGGCAATTATTGTGCTCTTCGTGTTTCGTATGTTAGTCTTTGGTGTATTATTTTTATCGCAAAAGCTGACAAATGGATGGTGATGTAAGTGGTCACCGTTGTCCAAGGACGTCAAAAATATCATCATCAATGGCTGGCAAGGCATCATTGATGGGTTACCAGTCAAAAAATTACTTTTGGCTTTACGAAATGACTGAAATACGTAAAATCGTATCTCGGCCGATTTTAGACAGAAGAAGGTGGCTAGCCCAATGGAAACGACATGCCTTGATTAGTGTTTTTTACGATAGCAACTGGGACTAACTGCTTAACGTGCCCTTCAAAGCACGGAAACGCTTAAGAATTTTTTCCCACTAGCGGTCACCCATCCAGATACCGACTGCGCACGCAGTTCCTTAAGTCTGTTGATCGTTTAGGATCGACGCGAGCCGCTGGGCTATGAGCGCTTCTGCTACGCACTATTTAATTGAGTTTCAATAAACAATATATTAAAGCCTGAAGATTAATAGATCAAGAAAAAATATTTTAATAAAAACCTGTTATTATAATGTAGTTCTCATACATCACGATTTGCATTTTTTACTTGAGTATAAAATTTTTTACACGTAAGAAAAATCTTGACTAAGTCATTTCCATAAATAGTTTTGGTGGCAATGAACTGTATAATTTGATAAAAAATATTAAAATATATCTTACCTTTGGGGAGTGTGTATTTATCTGATAAAACGGAGAAAATGTTACCGTTGGAGTTATTTATCGAGTACATTGGAGTATTCAGCATTGCTTCTACAATTCTGCTTCGGGGTGGATCTTTTAACGTTTTATATTTCTGTGGACTGCAGTATGGTTTGCAAGATAACGGTAACGCGAATGCACTGTTATTTATTTCATCGTAAATATTCTCCGTCATCACTACACATTGTTGACTCACAATAACTAAAAAAATAATTAACTTTAACTTCATGTTCAATTGTTTTTTTTTCAAATGTAACAATTTGACCACCGTTCAAAGTGGCTCGCAAGTTGCGAATAACGAATAAGATGTTATGTTAACTGTTTTTTTAACGAACAACCAGTTGTAATTATTAACGGGTATAAAAAGCCAAGAACTTGAACTTGAATAACAGATTATTACGTGTTATTTGTATCAAGTCTATTAGGAGGGGCTTGAACTCTGTCTGAGGAGGATACTAATAGGAGGCGGATACCGTTGGAGATATTAGTGTATTGTTCTTTTACTCTCCGTCTAATAACGGTACATTCGGTGCTGTAAAAATATTTTACCACTTAACTGTTTTGTTGTTTGAATGAAGCACAAATATTTTGTATTGTTTAATCGTGGTGTATATGGTTTGAATTAAAGGCTAACTCATACATCATAATCTTCAGGATATAGAGCATGCTTCTATCACTACATTGCTTCATGAGGCGCCAGTACCGAATCCAAAATTCGGAAGATTATGCCGTGATGTTGCTCAGAGATATCCAACATGGAATGCGATTGCTATCTAACGATAATAGTTGGTTGTGGGCTCAACCAATTACTTAGGGGCCAATCCAATTGTCGGAAGTTTTTATGCCATCTGAAGAGGCCTCCCATATGACTTAGCGACTGCTATCTACGATAATTAGGACGGACAGCTTAACGTGTTCTACGTTTCTCTTTGTGCTCAAGAAATTTTATCATAAGCGTTCACGCTTCCTGCTACGATCGACACTGACCTACGTGAACCGCCGGTTATGACTGTTTCAACGTGCTCTATAGTCTTTATAAAACTTCAGTACGAAGTACTGGTATTTGTGGTAACCTCAAAAGTCGAACATTGTAAATCTTACGACAAGAGTTCGATTAAGTATATTATTGATCTATTGCTATGAGGGGTTCTTTTAGCGGTCGAAATTCGATTTTATAGTTTCACTTTTTGAAATGTGAATATGCAATCGTAAACACTTTTCTATCCTTCTATAATAGTTAATTGTGATCTAAATTATCCTAATTAACACTAAAGCTAGTCCATAGCTAGCGAAAACTAAATGAAAATCAGTTCAAAAACAAAAGAGAAAGTATGTTACTTTAATTGTTTTGTTTTGCCTATCTTTCTTCTTAATATATGTATATCTTATCTTAATATATATAAAGTACGTGTCACAGTGTTTGTCCGTGATGGACTCCTAAACTACTTACTTACTATTTTAATCAAATTTTGCCCACCGTGTGCAGTTTAATCCAACTTAAAAGATAGGATAGCTTACATCTCAATTTATTGTTTAATATCAAATTATTTGTAAGGTTTAGTACGTAACATACATAAGATTCCAACAGATGGCGGTGTAATTAATCGGCTAAATTGAGTATGTAAACCTTAGTCACAGCAACGCGTGGCCGGGTCTGCTAGTTTATAATTATATAGATTACCGACCTGAACTCGCCTCGCTTCGATATAAATTATACTTTTTATACATAAAGATCAACTAGCCGGCCAACGAGATTCTCGCAGATGATAACGTTTCTACTGTAACCTAATTGAGCTATTATTATATATAAATAGAAGATTTATTACCTTGAAAACGGCTCTAACTATACCTCTAGGTGAAGTATTGCAAAGGAGAAGTTTAAAAATATTATTCAAAGATTCACATGATTCACATTACTATTGGCTAACTCGGGATTAGATAATATAAATCAGCGCCATCTGTCTCTGAATAGCTTAAATTGTATACATAAAAGGCCATTACCTTTTTTACTCAATAACAGAGGGCATTTAAGATATATGATTTTTCATGTGAAAGTTTACTTTTAACAGAGATGTCGCTTACTTATTCAGATCAATAAAATTTTAAGAGTAATCGACTATTTAAATCCAAAAAAATGTCAAAACTGCTAGATTCGTTTCAGAGAAACCAATATTAAACAAATATACAAAAATAGCTAGTTTCAATTTCATATTTATCATTATATTTCTTTTAAAAATAATTTGTAACTTATTTTTTGGTTTTGCTATTAACATCCATCAAATACATACAGTGAGTAGTTAGGTGTCCTAAAGTGACCGAATTAAACAGTAAAGCAGTAAGAGGTTGTCACTATGCCAATTAACTAAAGAAATGAAACAAACAAGTAAAAGTAATTTTATTTAATATTCCACGTATTCATGATCATGTCTGAAGCTTTTTCTCCAATCATTATACCAGGTGCATTTGTATGTGCTGCAATAGTGCGCGGGATTACGCTCGTATCAGCTACCCGCAAACGCTTTATTCCATAAACCCGCAATTCAGGATCAACAACTGCCTGTGGATCCCCCACTGGACCCATGCGGCAAGTAGCTATTTGATGATGTAGTGTCGCTGTAAGAGTTCTCACTGCACACTCCCAGTATTCGTCTGAGTCCAAGATAAACTCTTCACAAGTTGGATATTTTGCGAGATGGACTTGAGCCCCTAAACGTTGAAAAGGTTCAGTTTGTACTAATTTTTGTACATAACGAATACCAGCGACAAACGTAGCTGCGTCTTTCGGATGAGTTAAATAATTGCCATACATCCGAGGATGACTAAAGGGATTTTTGTCTTTCAGTTCCAAATATCCTACAGATTTAGGATGGAGCAGCATTGGGAACGTGCTCCATGTATCAGTATTGTCTATGAGCCCAAAAGCTGCGTTGAATATACTGTCTGTTAATCTCATTCCTTTACGTACCGATTTACTGTCGCCTGGGCCACCATCAGAAAGTATAGAACCGCCTATACTAATCAATTCTATGTCAGGGACAGGCTCGGGATCGTCAGAGACAGTTGTTTTAATATAACCAATACCTTCTACGCCACCCGGTGAAGATAGTTCGCTTTCTCCATTTTTTAGCCATCGTGCTATTATACCCATTGACTTTCCACTCAGGGAAAGTGCACCTTCCTTAAAACTTACATTTGTCCTATTTAATGTAAATATAAGTCCCGGGAAACAGATATGATCATAGAGTGTTCGACCTACAGGAAGATCTTGAATGACAGGTATTTCTTTTGATGTTAAATGGCCCTTAGGACCTATGCCTGATAACATAAGTAACTGTGGTGACGCTATAGGTCCAGCCGATAAAATAACTTCCTTACGGATTCGGATTGTATATACTACTTTGTTTCTTACAAATTGAACACCGTAAGCAGTTTTTGTATCTGGGTCTATAAGAATTTTTGTAGCTACAGTTTGTGGCAATATATGTAAATTGCGTCTATTTTTGTGTGTGTGCAGGAACACTTTAGCGCAACTTTGACGTCGGCCTTTATTGATTGTAATGTGGCGACCGCACCACACGTCAAACGATGACGTCACGCCATGCCTGAATCACGCTATCGAAGTTTTCTACAACGCT
>DWJN01005776.1:0-11198 GCA_018248895.1 Carystus phorcus
CCTTGGCTTAAAGTATAGTATGAAAGATAAACCTATACTTGATAATCGTGGTTTAGACCTTATTTTGTAATAAAGCGCTATAAGTTTTTAACAGATTTCAAATGAAAAATTCTGAATACGACTATATTTTTTTACTTCATAACTTTTTAATGGTGTAATTGGATAATTCTTTTTATATTCAATAGCTTTTGCTTGACAAGGCATCTGAGAAATTGACAAATCGATTATTTTTGTATAAAATTTTAGTTTATCTTGTTATATTGGAAGTTAGAAATAATGTTTGTAACTATACAAGGCGCTGTTATATGTTTATACATTTACTGTTATTTATGTTATATTAATAGTTAATTTCACGTTTGTATGAAACAGGGACTGTAATATTAAATTATGTCAATAATTAAGTAGACTGACTTTCCGAAGGTTTCTGAAATGTGAATGAAAATCTTGTTGAACTAAACTAGATACCTTGGACGTTAACTTGTTAATTTAGACGCTCTTTCAAATCAATTCGAGTGTTAAATTTGGTAGCTTTGTTTAAATGATCAATTAAACGAATCAAATGAGGTAACTATGTTTTCAACAATTCAATTGACGTTTGATACTAGGTTTAACAGTTTATTAGTTAATTTTGTTCATCAACCTTTCAGAAACTGGCCGTAAGTGTTTCAAATAGACTTGTTATTCCACAGACTATCTTAGTATTAAACTCTTGCCATTCTTCACCCTAATGACTTAGATAATTTGATCTCTAATAATTTATTTATTGTTAATTTTAATTGTTGTGGAATAAATTATTGAATTAAATGTGTTTGTTTTATTTATTACTAGGAGTTGCGGTGAAATTCGTATCATATCATATCTTCATATCTTCTTTCTATATCTTGGGACATTTGTCTCTTTTGGTTGGGCGAATATTGATTATAGCTTTATTTTATATTGATTATAGCCTTCCTCAGTAAATGGACTATCTAACACAAAAATATATTTTTAAATCGGATTAGTAGTTCCTGAGATTAACGCGTTCAAACAAACAAAATAAATTGGTTAATAAAAACATTTTCTATTGGATCGATTTGTGGATTTAAACCAGTGTCAAATCCACTTACCACACAAAAAATCTTCAACATACATATATTCAGTCGTTTAGGAGGAATTTAGAGAGACGGACATTGGATTTTTTTATGCTAAATATCGGCAAACTAACTATTTAATCAAATTTTATTCTTATTATTTTATTATTTTTAATAGCGTAACATATTATATTATAACTAGCAGACACCGCCACGCGTTGCTGTGACTAAGGTTTACATACTCAATTTAGCAGACTGACTACCTTACAGCGCCATCTGTTAGAATCTTATGGAACTAATCCTTTGTAAGATATTAAACAAATAATTTGCAATAAAATAATTGCGACTATAAATAGAGATATAACCCATCCTATCTTTTAAGATTGATCAAACTGGACACGGTGTACTAAATTTGATTAAAATCCGTTAAGTAGGTACCATAGCGGTAAAACACTGTGACACGTACTTTATATATGTATATTAAGATTAAGTTAGGACTACTTCTTTCGTTCTAGCGATATCAGAGCCAGCCAATAGCTAAGTAATGCGTGTCTTTTACCCCCTATTTTTGTGGCCACGCATCGGGTGCAAGCATCACATACATACATACTTATAGTACAATCGTTGTTCGTGGGTAACGGTCATGTGGTCCGTTTACTCTTTTATCCATTTTCGCCATCTGATATGACCGCGTTCACAGCAAATTAAAGTCATATTTATTTGCACGTGTATTGCCACAAAGAACTAAATTACAAATCACTTAGTTTAATGGTAGTGTTATGGCGTCCAATTCGTGCGACAACATGTTGCACGTTGGTGCGGTCACGGCGTGTGGCCACTAATTCCCACTGATGATATCTCCTGGCCGTCCGACGTGCTCGTCACGGCTCGTGCACACTGCAAGGCCACGGTCATGGTTGTGGCTGCTACTCATGTATACTCGTATTCTACGACTGATAATATAAAACAGGGCTCAAGGCATAAATACCAACTTAAAACCCCGGGGGCGGCCTAAAATACAAATCTCAATCTCTTACCGACCGGCCAGTATCGAAAGGCGATGGAAGCTTGCTTGGTAGTAGATGTTCGCGTAAGGATTATATAATCGACTAGCAGACTGCCACGCGTTGCTGTAACTAAGGTTTACATACTCAATTTAGCAGACTAATTACCATACACCGTCATCTGTTAGAATCTTATGAAACTAATCCTTTGTAAGATATTAAACAAATAATTTGCGATAAAATAATATTGCGACAATGTATCGAGATATAAGCTATCTTACAAGTTGGATCAAACTGCGCACGGTGTGCATAATTTGATTAAAATTAGTTTAGTAGTCTAGGAGTCCATCGCGGACAAACACTGTAACACGTAATTTATATGTATTAAGATACATAAAAGGTACATTAATATTGTTACTAATTATATAATTTTTCGTGATGTCCGCCCGACTAGCTACCACCGTTATGCTTGCAGCCGCCAAACGTTTAGTCGTGTTCTGGCCGGGGATTTGAGAGTAAGTAACTTCTCCCATCATGCTCTTCTTTCTTGCCTAAAGTACCTTAGTACCTATTGTATTGCTGGTGTCCAAAGGCGGCTGCGACCACTTACCAACACGTGACTCGTTGGTTGTCGGCTACTTACATAAAAACAGCAATTCATGTTCATTTATCTTTGATTTTTTTTAACTGTAGACAATTTGACTGATATACCAGGCATAGGGTAAATCAATGTACCTTTGAATGGGAGAAGGACTAATAATTTTTGAATATTCATTCCCTAAAACTGTTAAATGGGTTACAAATGTTCCAATAAATTTTGTCTGATTTCATTTAAAATTTACTACAGAAATGCTTCCCGTTTATAACTAATTAATTATTTACTGAGTAAAAGTATTTTGTTGCTATTAAAAGTAAAATTATATAAAAAGACGTTAAATTCCAAGGATTTCGCTCTGCTAATTAAACTTTTAATAGCACATTAATTAATTATATTTCGAGGGATGACTTTCGTGTAATTAAGCTTCATAAGCCGCCGGGCAAAGAACTTGTTTGTATCGTTTATTATTTAAAAAGAGATTGATATTAAACCTTGACTCTAACAACGTAATAGTTAATAGTATTAGGGATTACTTTGCAAAAACGTTCCTTCTTTTTTCCATCTTCTTTCTTGGCCAAAAACGAATCAGTAATGTTTTTCACGTTTTTGATATGAATAGGCGACGTTACCAATAATTATGGTGGCACCATCATGTGGTTTGTCTGCTTCTTTGTCGGTCAGTTACAAAAAAAATCAATTATGTGTTTAAATGATTTTACGCTTTTTTTCGTTTTAAGGGTTAAGGGGCTTTATGTATCCTTGTGTCCAAACAAACCATTTTTATGAAAATATTCGACAAAACTGATGATGAACGGTGCTTGATGATAAATGTCGTACATACGTTACATACCTATAAGATTAGACCACGGTATCGAAGAAACAGAAACTAACCGGAATCTTGGTTTCGTCTTGCTTAGTAACCTATCGGCCATGGTGCCTCCATAATTATTGGTCACCGTCGGCCGTGGTGGGGCATGGTAATAATACTTACTACTATTTAGTACTTGGTTACGGAACAAAGGATTTATTTCCATTTTTCTTTTTATCCTTATCTAACAAAAATCAGGTTAAGTAGAGAATATCGCTTCGTTTGTTGGTTTTCGGTGGCAAGTTAAAGCAACGCTAATGCACCTAGTATCTTAATGGCGGCGCTCACTTAAATCGTTCCCTCATTTGCAATCCAAACCGGGTACAGGTGGAGTTGGAATCTAATGGGCTATACAGGCTGTTCGCCGGCGGTGTCTTTTGAGCTCTGTATTCATTATGTTAAAAAGCTTTTAATTGAAATAGCATCCAACTGGTTTTATTGTTCATTGCTCAGTACTTGCGTGCTCGATTGATACTTACCTTTAATACAGTCTACAGTCCTCCACATATAACATTCTGAGGCAAATGAAAAGCTAATAGTAGCCACACCGCTACACTAGTTATGCTGGGTAGCAAGATCCACTTAGCAGTTTTCTCATTTGCAATCCAGACTAAGTGATCTTCGAGTTGGCAGTAATATTCGCCGTAACGAGTGTTCGGGAACAGTTCAACCGTCCGAGGTTTCAGTCTGCATCGGCGCGGCACGGCGCGACGCGGCGCGGTTAATACTTACTACTTCACCTGCGAACGAATCTACAAGTTTCGGATAACGTCTTTAGCTAATTAGTTTGGAAACTAACTTCTACAAAGACCCCCTCATCCCCAGTTAGGTGTAATGTACTGCGAAGTAATTTTTTACGGTGTGCGCCGTGGTCCGTTGGAGTCCAATTTCTCTTAGGGTCATTTTTTCGCCTCCCCATTTACTGAAGATTGGCAGTCAGCGCTATACATTTATTTTTGTCCTTAGTTAGACGGCATAATTTGGCTGGACAATGGAGACGTCCATTGTCCAAATAAATCGGTATTTAAACAGCTTAGTAGCTTCGCTAATGTATTACTAAGCAGTCATTTTAAATGTAATTAAACGAAATGCTAAGCAATGTAATCCCGGCTCTACGCGAAGAGCCTTAATAATATTGTTGAATGATAACGGCTCAACTTGTCAAGACTGACGTCGCTCATTTACGCGCAGGATTTACACTATAAAAATAAAATACAATGAAAGAATTGTGTGTTAATTTAACCACTTAAAGTGGTATTTAACAGTCTATAAACAAAAATAATAAATGCATAATTAATCGAGGTTTGTCCATGGAATATGTTGTAAAAAACTATTCCATAACAATTTATTTTTTATTTTTTTAGTCAGTTTGTTTTTATATTTGTTAGTCTACGCGTATGTTACCGCTAATCTTAATAGTTAACCAGATTTAAATGCGTCTTCGGTGAAGTATTAAGTGAGCTTCTTTGTTTTATTTCACTCACTTCAGTTCATAATGGGTCACTCAGTTCATAATGGTATAACTACATATATACAATCTTGTAAGTTTAACTAAGTTAACTAAGCTTCTAAGTTTAACTAAATTCTAGGAGATAGAACGACACTTAGACATAGTAAATGCTATAATAATGATGCAAATTTTATTATCGAAACTTAATTTTGAGTTCATCACATGGAAATATAGTTAAATTGTGTAGTAAAGTAAAAATGCTGGATAGGAAATTGAGCTAGCGGAGAGACGGAAGTGACGTATTACATCCGATCACACGTCGCGTGTGCTGATTACAACGTGTGGAATCACGTCGGTTCGTGTTATAGTACTTTATGTACTTTAGACTTGCGAGATTTTATTTCAAAGAATAAATTGCAATTTATTGTACGGTCCATTTATTATACACCGGCCCACACACCTCGTGGGGACTATCCATGGATTCCACGAGTTATCAAATGGTTACTAAAGTCTGCAGCAGAATGCAATAGAAATTACCGCCCCGTTTGAGAACAGTCGGAGATATAATACTAGTCGGGAAGATTGAAATCGTACACAATATAGTATTCCTTAAACCTAGTTGGTAGTGATCCTACGAAGTGATCGCGGGTTAAATTCAGAGCCGGGGCAAACATTTACGATAACTGTCCGTTTTCTTCCTTAACAGTTTTTACATCTACTTTTCAATATTTACGAAGGTCGTCTTTGTAACTATATTTCTGTAATTTTTTAGGTGTAGAATAAGGGGATTTGTATTCAACTATTGAGAATTTGGCAAACACCAGATCGCTACGACGTAGCGCTCCCCTGCGTAGCCGTTAGGGATCTGTAGAATATTCAAATCCCAACAGGTGGCGGGCTCGCCAAATGCCCACGTAATGAACTGAATGTCCGTTAATGTGGTTACATTTTGTACGCGAGGGTAATTTAATAAAAGTCAACTGTAATTCGTGCGCCGTGTTGTTTCTGGTAATATAATGACGACAAACATAAATATACATTTTATTATACCATTTTTTATGTGAATAACCAATAAATGATCAGACGTGACACGTGATGGTAAGTGGTGACCACGGCCATGGATACCAGCAACGTAAAAAGTATCACCGATGCGTTGTCGGCCAAGAAAATGGAGTAGAAAGAAAGGTGGGACTGTCTCTCAAGGTTCCAGTAGGAACATGACGAATTATTTGGCAGCTATGAAGTATGATATGTACGCATTATCATGATTTATTGCTATAATCTCCTCTACTCGTGGTGCAGCTGAATAGGTCGTCATGGCGACAGGTCCTTCTGTTGGAGGTCATCGAACTCTGTATCTCCCAGTTTCATCTCGATATTGCTCGTGTATAAATTAACGTGGAAATCGTGCCATTTATATGCGGTTAGACTATTTGTCCTCCATATTTCTATCTCCTGTTGACTCTTTACTTTTCTCTGGGCAAGTCTCCTCTCGGAACAGAACGCGCTCCAAACTACAAACTTCACGTTGACTTTGCGTCTCGACGCTTCAATTTTACTTAGTTACACTAAGAGTGTGATGTGCGAACAATCTTATGAGATAACAAAGTAAATGTGTGAAGTTTTATAATTTGTTACTTGTTCAACAAGTTAACGATCCTGTAACGTATTCACACATGATAACACGTTTTTGTGAAAATTTACAAATTCAACAATTTTTGGCCAAGTAATCAACAAATTCCATATTCAAATATATAACAGATAAATTATAATAAGCTCAAGTAATTACAAAGTGTTAATTAACCATTAACTTTAGTAATAACGTTTCCATTATTGTTAATTACTCCACATCTATCTTCTATACTTATAATAAATCTGTAGAGAGGTCAATTCTGTACATGAAATATATTTCCAAAATAACTATCAGGGGGTGATTAGGGATCGATACTGATGCCAAAAACGCAATTAGTAAAATTTTTGTCTGTCTGTCTGTCTGTATAACCTTTAAAGAAACTAAAATTATTCGACGGATTTTAACGAAACTTGGTATAATTATTTTTATACTCCTGAGCTGGTTATAGTATACTTTCATCACGCTACAATAAATAGGAGCAGAGCAGTGAAGGGAAATGCTCACCACCACTTCCACGCGGACGAAGACGCGGGCGGCCACTAGTATCTAATAAAACTATAAAATAATTTATACAAATATTTTCTTTTTGAAGTTAAGAACATAAGAATCACTTGGTTGCTAAGAGCAACAGCAGAGTATCATAAAATATTTACACAATCTCCATGAAAGAGATCGCATTTAGGATGCTACACGATACACCCATATAATTATAAAACGTGAACAATATTATACCTGAGAATAGCATTGAGATTTGGACAGTGTAGCGCGAAGTTGAATTGGTTCTGCGGCGAGGAGGGCGTGGTCTGTGTGGGCGGAGTCGCCGGGCCGCTGAAGAACGTCGCCGACATGCGCTCCAGCACCGTCAGTTCTACGTCAACGTAGAATGGTGTGCACTTTACACTGCAAACAGATAAGAGATTTGTTAGACATGTGGAGTACGTATAACAATATTAGTTTTTCATTGACAGTATAAAGACGTGATGAAACTGATTTTATGCATATAACATATATTGCTTAAAATGTCTCGGTTAACTTTTTAGTACGACTTTTTATACTTACTATAGTTTTATATTGTTTTAAATCACTTTTTATACTTATTAAAAGCATGTAGTCTGCACATAATTCTAATTGTTTAAATGTCTTATAAAATTCTCTTTTCTTGCTTTGTTTCATTTATCAAGTTTGTTTTATTCATCTTTATTAAGAGTCAATTAAAATAAGACAAACAATATTGAACATCTTCAAAATGTCGCAAAGAAGGTAAAGAAAAAAAAACTCAAAATATTACATGACAATAAGAATTAAATATTAAGAATTACATCAAAATAAATAACTAAGTTAAGAAATTCACGATGACTTTCATATAATAATATCAACTTACACGACGTCCGTTGTAGGATAAACTAGCTTCTTCTCCCCCGACACCCGCATGTACTTGGAGGTCTGTTTGAAGTTCACCTTTATGTTGGATCTGCACGCGGCGCCAATGGCTGCGTCCTCCTCATCTGGTCAAACAATACAATACCACTTTAAAATACGTTGATCACAAGCAGTAAAAATATAGATAAATCACAATAATTATTCAAACGAGAAATATTGTTTTTTATTGATTCGCAAGCAAACAAAGAAAACGATGTCCTTTCGTGAAAGTTAATGACAGGTAAGTTTTTAATTTACATTTGGGCTTTCAATATTATACGCTGCTCCAGTGCGGATCGTCACCCAAAGGCCTCGGAAATGGCCCATCAACTATCTGCGATTGAACCGGGACCGACAACTGAACAAGCCATCCAAACAGGGAAACTCAAGAAAACTTTCATCAGCTATCTGGACAGCTGAACAAGCCTTCCAAAACACGGAAACTCTCAAGAAAACTTGCCATTAACGGTCACCTATCCAGCTACTGACCGCTCTCTCAGTTCTTAACACAACCAATCGCTTAGGAGCGATCGGAACCGCGAGGGTAAAAGCGCTTTTTAAAATAAATAAAATGCATTTATTTCACATTTACAGTAGTGAAAAAGGTCACACTCGGCAACACCGCTGGTTTTCAGTGTGGCCTACGGTGTGAAGCAAAGCGCATGAGTAGTGCGTGCCGAACGTACTTAAACCTTACGTTATGTAATATTGATCAAACATTTAAAGAATATATTAATAATTAACTTTTTCGTATTATATTGTGTTCAAAATAACGTTATTTACCAACCTTTACACTCGAACCGTATCAAATCGAAGTTTTGCGGGCTAGTGGTGTCTTCAGCTTGGTGGTACAAACACTCTCGCACCAACAGGTGCCGGACAGCCGCCTCGCACATCGTCTGACTGCCATGTGACGTCACCTTCTCGCTACCGTCCAAACTCATATCCGATGTTAGTATCCTATTAGCCAAGCAAGAACAAAACATCGTTACTGTTGACGGCTCAAATACATACAAAATATGTTAATTGTATGTTCATTGTATGTAAACCATAAGTTTAACGTGATATGATAGTTTCCATAATGTACATACTTAGCCAATTAAATAACGGCTTGTGAAAACATCGGTGACATACACTTGAGCAGTCTTTAATGTTCTCAAAAGTGTGTTCAGTTAAATTACAAATTTTTATACGTATTTTTTTCTTTAATTTTTTATTTAATTATTATAAGTTAATGCTTGACGACAACCCCACGTGATGGTAAGTGGTGAGGACGTCTAAGATGGACGCATGTAAAAGCGTATTCACTCTCCTCGAATCTTGTGGACTATAATCTTCATATAAGCATTAAAACAATCATGGATATCAAAAATCAAGCTTAATAATCGCAGTCTAAAACCAATCAAACCGCTTATTATTAGAATTATCTGAGGTCATTAAACCAGACTTTTTGCAAACAAAGAATATTATATATTTAACTAAACAAATAACATTATAAAGTTAACATTGAAAACACGTTTCAATAATAAAACCTTTTTTATAACAATATTTATGCCGTTGTTTTTATGAACCGTTTATCATGGTTATTCAGCACGAATCCTTATGCGACGTAGCGTATTAAATTGAGCATCTATATTAATAATAACACTGTTATAGACTGAAATGTATTGTATATTTTTTTAAATGTTAATACTGGTAGGTGTTTTTATCAATACAGAGATATTTATGTTTTTCATTATTATCTGTTTGACTGTGCTGGTTTAACGTGGAATCCATTAAATTGATTATTTGATCATTGGCATGTTTATAGCTTATATCCCGGGGGAATACTTAGTCAGTTTTTCATCCCGGGATTATCTATTCCCGCGTGATTAAAAAATAAGGTATGTTAATACGTTAGTGGTAAATGTTTGAGTCGGCTATTTGAGTTACAGTATTGAAATAAATTTAATAAGTTTTTATTTTATATAATAATACAAAGAAAAGTTTATATTAATCTGATATTTGTATAACTAATAAAATAAATGAATAGCAATATTGTTAAGTACGGGTAGACATAGTTTTACCTTAGCGAAGTGAGAGTAACTTAGTATTTCTGTTAGGTAAATTCAAGTTATTTTTTAATTTAGCAAGACTGACCTTAGATGATTCCTCTCCGTGGCTTTATCCAGCATAGCGTTCACAGCGGGAATGTCGTCGAATCTGATCGCCGGCGATAGTTGCTCGAAGAAGTCTCGCGATACTTCTTGCATCTTAGTCGCCGATGTTGGCAGAACTGTGTCTATGTTCATTGGCGAGGTGACTAGGATATCCTAAAATATATAAAACGTTGATCATGATTTCTACCAAATATTACACCATTAAGACCCTGGTTTTGGTAATGTAAAATTCTTTTTAAGTAGTTTCGAAATAATTTTAATATAAAAGATATATGATTTGTACAAAAAAAAATTGTTTGTTCATGTGAGATTCTATCGTTTAAAGTCCGAAAATGAGTTTATGCGAAAACAAAGGATCTGTAACTCAGAAAAGTCCCGTACCTATCCGAGATATTTTCCCTCGTAATTTTGTTATATAACAGCTTTCCTAGGAATCAAGGGTCTACTCATATAGGTTCTATAGTCAATAAAGTTTATTAATATTAATTGTAAATTAAAAAACCAGCTCCTTAGTACTAAATTTGAAGTATTAATAGTCCGTAATCTGAACCGTAGAGACAGACAGCCATGGCAAAGCGATGGATTTCATGTTGACTATGGGTCATAAAAAGTTAGATATTGATTCCAATTCCCCTGAAAATCCTTCGAACATTTCTCACTAATATTCACCGAAACTAAAATATAATTATGTTTGAAGTGTTCAGTAGGTATTGATAATGTATCGCGATATACAATGCGCTTACGTCAAATTGGATCATATTAAGCATAACTTATGTAAATGTTTACTGGGATGGCTTCCGATTACATACAAAGCCACATATTAATCACTCGTATAATAATAAAGTTTATTAATTATTACAAAGATTATAAATTACAATATTTCCTGATATAATATCTAGATATTTATTTTTGAGACCCTAAGGTGTCTAAGGCGAGCTAGCAAAAACATGTGTTACAGTTTACCAATACCCTGCCGCGGTAAGATATTATAAATTTT
>DWJN01005777.1:0-11197 GCA_018248895.1 Carystus phorcus
ATTGACTTCATAGAACTTTCACGTTAATATGCGTGTTATATGAACGAAATTTTGACAAGCCTTTCAGAAACTGGCGGCTAGACTAATTATTTATTTTTATTTTTATACTTAACAATGACTTATCAATCTTAATGTTAATAATCTTTATTATCATAAATGTGAATGTAAGTTTGTTTGTAACGCTTTCACACAAAAACAACTCAACCGACTATCATGAAATACACACTCATACATACATACGAACACATATTCTTAGAAGTATTAAAAAGGACATAGGATACTTTTTTTTCATAAAAATATACATATGTATATAATGATTTATTGAAGAGCTTCAGAGCATAGCCGCGTAAAAGCTAGTACAAAAGTAAAAGCTTATATGAATAAAATTAATATAGCACAGACATTGATTTTGCACTGGAATATTACATACCAGTATTACCTTTCCTTTTATCCTGGAATAATATATGATTTCCATGATTGCGGAAAGGTAACTAGTTTATGGCACGGGTATCCACCCAGGTATACAAATTCAATGTATATAGTTAAACATGTTTTCCACATTTATGAATTTTATTTTATAAAACAATCTTTCGCGGGTTATTGAATTATAATAAAACACAGACAACGTATAATACGGTAAACGACTGTAGCGCCATCTGTTAGATAATAAGAGAATTAATGACGACACAGCTTGTATAGCCTTCCAACAAAAATTTAAACATCGTCGATGAATTTATATTTTTAAACTAGCGTATTGTATTTTGAAATAGCTTGACTAAATCACATAATAGCACATATAGTTAGCAAGATAAGTTCTGTGAAATGTCTCAAAAATAAAGTGAAAGTTCACATTGCGAAACGTTGAAATAAATTAATATGCGAGGCATAATTTACTTTTAGGTAGTATAATATTAATTTAAAAATTTTAGTGATTAAAACAAAATTTATAAATGTACGATTTTTTCATAATTAATCTTCTTAATAATTTTTACTAAGTCATCTAGCAACACTACGGCAGTTTACTATTTAATTAATCACCCTTAACATGTCAAAATACGATTAAAACCTTCACTTACTCAACTAGTGAATTTGATACATTTTATACACCTTACATCCATAATATATTTCAGGTTACTACTGGTACATACATACATAAGTAACCTTGTGACATTGAGTAATAAAAAAATATTTTAAACTTTCGGCCAGTAACAATTTTATTATTAAAAATATTTTATTTTTCTTCTTATATAATTATTATAAGCTAAGTACTTAAAATAATAAGATGCTTCCGTCCTATTAATAGTTATAATATAAATTTACATTTAAATTATTATGTCCCTATTTACAAATATTTTTTGACTAAGATATTACATTTAATGTTATCAATTTATTACTCTATTATTCAGTCGACATAAATTATATATACGTGATAGTTTTTAAAACACCGAATAACATGTGGTATGGAATATCCTATAAAAAATGACGTAAAAAATTCAAGTCTCCCAATGCATTCTTTATCGCAAAAAAATATTATGTTGTATATCCAAATTAGTATTTTTAGTTATTATTATTAAAGTATAAACTAGCAGTTAACTCTGACAATTCTTGCATTTGTTACTCAAGATATTTATATCCTTGTAAATACATACTGTACATATACAATTAAAGACCCAAGCAAGAATTTAATCCTCAATCGATAATAGGGCATAAAAATAAATATTATAGAAGAATTAAGTGCCCCTCTGAAAAGATAATGTTCATAACATTAATAATAGGAATAAGGCTATACTGCTTGTACCGAATAGGAGAACTGCTTGTAACGTATTTGAGACTCGGTAAAACTAGTGGCTCGTTCATGGGTAGAAGTGTCAAAATGTTAATATAAACTAGTTGACCCAGCAGACGTTGTTCTGCAACACTATAAGATAACAGACCCGGCCACGCGTTCCTGTGACTAAGGTTTACATACCTACTCAATTTAGCAGACTTACTCCGCCATCTGTTAAAGCCTTATGGAACTAAAATAATTTGCAATTACTCAATTTTGTCAATTAATTGTGTTACACCGCCATCTTTTAAAACCTTTTGGAACTAAAGTGATTTGCAATAACTCAATTTTGTCAATTAATTATCTTACAAAAGCCATCTGTTAAAACCTTATGGAACTAAAACAATTTGCAATAACTCAATTTTGTCAATTAATGATTTTACCCCTCTGTCTGTCAGAATCTTATATAAAACAAATAATTTGCAATAAAATAATATTGCGACTATAAATTGAGATTTAAGCTATCCTGTCTTTTAAGTTTGATCAAACTGAACACCGTGTACTAAAATTGATTAAAATCCATTAAGTAGGTTAGGAGTCCATAGCGGTCAAACACTGTGACACGTACTTTATATATATTAAGATTAAGATTACTTGTCACGGTGTTTGTCCGCGATGGACTCCTAAACTACTTTACTGATTTTAATCAAATTTTGCACACCGTGTGCAGTTTGATTCAACTTGAAAGATAGGATAGCTTAGATCTCAAATTATAGTCGCAATATTATTTGATTGCAAATTATTTGTTTAATATCTTACAAAGTATTAGTTCCATAAGATCCTAACAAATGGCGGTCTAAGGTAATTAGTTGGCTAAATTGTAAACTTTAGTTACAGCAACGCGTGT
This sequence comes from Carystus phorcus, assembly GCA_018248895.1. NCBI lineage: Eukaryota > Metazoa > Arthropoda > Insecta > Lepidoptera > Hesperiidae > Carystus > Carystus phorcus. The sequence goes on from DWJN01005777.1 coordinate 2,676, forward strand.
CCGATACTGCTAGTATATATAATAAAATTCCATTAGAATTACCCAAATGTCATACTTTCAATTTAAAGCTTATGTCAAAAGTGTTTCTATGGCAAATATAAATTAGATGAATATTTTAAAAACAAGAATGCTCGTACACAAACTTGACATTATAGTTACAAGTGGTAGTATATGAGTGCTTTTTGTAACTGCGAGTTGGAAAAACTACTTGGGAGTCTTTTCCCGCTTCTTCTTTCAAGATTACTGATCGTAGGGTTTCTGGAAACGATAGCGTAGTTCGACTTTCGAAAAGTGTTTGTAAAAACTAACCAACAACAAAATCGTATACCTAATCTTACACGGCCTCATTTAATGTTTAATAATTTGTTTTATCCCAAAACAAATGGTACCCATGATCACGAATTTCTTAAACATGCTGCATCGGAAATAAATGAAGCCTTGTAAGATTATACAATTTTTAAGTATTGACCTAAAAACATCTGCAAGGGGATACAATTAAAGGCATAAGGTGAAAATTATTACCAAGTAAACGTTCCGGTTCGCATTGAAGTTCAAACTTGATTCCAGTCATGGTCGAATTACATAGCCTATAGTCTATATAAAGCTGGCGTGAACTTCCGAACACCTTCACACCTAACATTTCTGCGTTAAGTATTTTATTAACGTATACAAAGTGATATTACTTCATAATGGTTTCTAATACAAAAAATTTTCTGAAGTACTATCAATAACTTACAATTAGGTAGGCAACAAGTCTGTTTTCCAGTTATCATGAGATTTTGACACTGATTCGATTACAGAAGATTCTGAATCTACTGGCCTAAAGTTCTATAATTAAGAAGAAATTATAATACGTAAGAAGAAGAAGAAGAAGTAAAGTTCTAACACATAAGCTTTTCCTAAAAGTTGAATATATTTACACAATTTCTAGAAACCCCTTTTTTGTTGCACTCGCTTTAAAACTTTAATTTATTTGTACTTCAAATAATTTGTATTTCATATAATAAGTTAACCGTAACAATATAGGTGCGTCAAGTGAGGTTCTGTTGGTTTAATCACCAACGTGTTGCCGTCTGATTATGGCATTACTGTTCCTGATGTGATCATCAGGAAGGTCGTCCGCTCATTATCGTCTATTGACATTAAAATAATGATCTAATGAGGCAAATTACCAAGTAATTATGAATGCAAATTCTAAGTGATAAGTAATTATGATGAAGTTGTATTGCTCAGCTGTAATAAAAACAATTTATTAATCGTTTACAAGGACGCAATTTCAATTAGTGAAATTATATTATACGTCTCTAATTGTATACCTACGGCATCCTTTGTATTTGCTATTTACTTGCCTTTGTGTTTTTATATTATTTTTGTCGGTTGTAACTATTTACAAGACTTGAGCATTTTTATTACCTAAAGTAGGCGTATATTCAGAAAGACACGAAAAACAATCGAACCTGTTCGTCGTGAATGAATGTTCATGCTAAGTACTTCCGGCATATAACCTAAACCATCTATCGATCAGCTGTGATGTTGTTACTGAGTAATATTTAATAGACAAAAAATAAGTGTCATCATTTTATGGAAAAAATTTAATAATTTTAATATGACGTCCATTTTGTAGCCTAATATCTCAAATGTATTTCCAATATTGGGCATTGAGTTTCAAAAATCTGACTAATATGCATTAAATAATTATCCAGCAAGGCAAAATAACATATTATTTCCCAAACATGGAATATTTACTTACGTCATTAACTAGGAAGTGACAAATGAATCAATTCTCATAAATAAAACATGCCTTTGATGAGTCGTTACTTATAATACTATAATAACTAATAAGAAGGTCGAAGAAGTAATATAAGTTACTATTGAACTAATATTCAGTAGTATTCTTAATAGGCTTGTATCAATCAGTCGTACAAGATCCTTCCCTCGTATTTTAGTTTACTATTTCTGTATTCGTTTAAGCTACGTATCTAGTAATATTAACAATGATTTTCTTTATAATCTTGAAGAAAATTTTAAACAAAAGAATACGTTTATCAACAGCCTAATTCATAACTTCCCGTAAATTCTTCACGACCTTATTCATAAGGTCATTGAAATATTATAAAGTTAAACGTCGGTTAACAGTGAATACATTTGTTATTTAAACCCAACAACGGTAGCATAAACAGTGTTAAAAGTGAAAAATAAAATTATGATAAAAGTGATAATTATCCTAATATACGTGGAAATAATCACTGAAATTGTAGGAAATCAACCAAACACGCTCCTAACATATTCAATACCAGAAGACCGGTCGTTCAAACAAGCCCTAGGTTATATAGAAGACTCATATCTGAACTTCACTGAACTTACGTCAAAATACGATTATGCATCTGAAGAACATACTGTGAAAACCAAAGATGGATATGTTTTAACTCTCTTTAGAATTTTAACAAAGTGTAATATTGCGAAGCAGTTTCCCGTAATTTTAATGCACGGTATATTCGACAGCTCCGATGGTTGGATCCTATCGGGACCTCAAACTGGACTTGGATACATTCTATCCAATAACTGTTACGATGTTTGGGCAGCAAATAATAGAGGCAATAGGTATTCAAGGAAGCATGTCAGACTTAATCCTAATAAAGACTTCAGGTTTTGGAATTACTCATTCGAAGAAATTGGAAACTTTGATGTTACAGCAATAATCGACTACGTATTAAATGTGACTAACAGCTCTAAAGTTTATTACATAGGCCATTCACAAGGCACCACAGACTTTTTTGTAATGACCTCCTCTCAACCAAATTATAATAATAAGATCCAGTTGAGCATTCTACTTGCACCTGTTGCGATCATGAAACATATAACCAGTATAGTTAAAATTGTAGCACAGGGAAGTGACATAATAAAGTTCATGTTGGATTCCATTGGACTTCAAGAACTAGCAGCCGTGAATCATCTTGAACATCAAATATTAGAAAAACTCTGCCAATTTGTGCCAGAACTTGTTTGCGGGTCCATCTTATATTTATCAACAGGATATAAACAAGATACTATAGCACCAAGAACTCTTACAATTGCTTTTGGCCATCTTCCAGTTGGTGTATCTGTTAAAACTTTAGCCCATTTTGGGCAATTGATAGTATCGCAAAAATTTCAAAGGTATGATGAGGGTCTAATTGGAAATATGAAGAAATATGGATCAATTCGACCACCAGAATATAACGTGTCTCAGATCACTTCTCCTATAGTACTATTTTGTGGACATAATGATTGGATTTCAACAATAAAAGATATAGATGAGTTAAGTGTAAAGCTACCGAATGTTGTAGAAAAATATATTGTCCCCGATCGCTTTTGGAGTCACAATAATCATGTGTGGGGTGTCGATGCACCGAAATACGTTTTTGAGAAAATTTTACAGTATTTCAGAAAGTATGACAATACTTAAAGATAAAATAGATCATCATGATTATTTTGATGTATCATGATGATCAGATTCTAGAAAAAATACTGACGGAGGTTCTCAAAACTCTCTTAAGGATCAAGACAGAAATATTTCTTGTCATCAAATGCCATAAGACTACATTTATTTATTTGCCATAATTATTATTAATAGCCAAATAGATATAAGTATATCAATATAATTATGTTTTATTTTTAAAGTTTTATTTACCAACAAACATCGAAGTCCAAAACAGCAGTAAAATCAAAATGAAGTGAAATTTTATTCAAGAATATTTTTACAAACTCTTTTCTGAGATCAAACTACGTCATCGTTTCAAAAATTTCGGTGAGTGATCATGAGTGAGTTTGTTTTTTCGTAAAAACAGTTACAGACCGCATTTAAGTATTTACTTATGCTGTATATAAAACTCATATTCAATCATCGTTGTGTTACCCATTTGACATATAAATAATGCTTTTGTCTTGAGTTTTTAATATATAATATGGCATTTCCATAATTCTACAACATCTCCCCATGAAACACCCGCTATTTCTACTGAGTCTGAGGACCGATTCGCGCGTGCGTAGGAGAGCCGCCGCGTCGTACCGCACCGCATTGAATTCGCATCGGATCGCTTCGCAATCGCGTTCGCATCAGATCGCTCATGTAGGACGCTGCGTTATTCTCCGACACAGTGACCACAACAGAAATAAAACACTCTTGACTGTGGATTTTAGATAGGTGGTGGGTGTCCATGGGAATAAAGTACCACGCAAAAAGCACTAGCAAATCAGCTCCGGCTAAAAACCGAGATCCGGACCTGTCGTTTCAAAAATTTGATCTTCACCCCGGACTTCATATAATCAAATAGGTCAAAAAGCATATGTTATTTTAATCCAAGTATTGCATATTACAGCACCCTTTCATCAATATGTACAACCGCCAATACCTTTTTAACATTCTGCTCATGTTGTATGACCGCAATTGAATTATTCGTTGTCTTATTTACCAAATAGCCATTTAAGTACTGAGGGTAAATTATGTAAAAACAGTTACCTAATCCGCTAGTCTTATACAAAAAGCAAGGCAGGTGTGTGTCAAATGACTCCTTACTACTCTGAAATATAACGTATACATACGTATACATGTATTACCAAAAAAAGTATTCTCCTACGTTTATCAAGTTTCATTTTTTTTTGTTTGGTTCTGCCTTTATTACTGATAGCCTTAACCCTCTTGATTGAGTCAGACAAAAACGACTCATGATGGCTGGGGGTTTGAAAGTGAGGACTATCTTTCATTCTTGTCTTTTTCGTAATCGAAAACGCATCAGTGATACCTTTTGTTATACTAGTGTCCGTGGGCGGCTGAGTCCACTTATTATCATTCGTTTCTTTTGTAGGCTATTTATGTACGTAAAATGAACATTATACTGTTCTTATCAGTATTACTTGCACTTACATATGTAAATTTCAAGTTTCAATGTGTTCATATACTTAAATTTCACTAACAACATTCTTACCAAAAAGATATGAATACTTGCAAAGTTATGCAATATCCGGTAATAAAAGTATTATGTACTTATGCAAAAAGTAATGTAAGTCTACTATACCAAAGATCAGAACTACCTCGATAACATCTGCTGGCTCCACTTTATACTATTCCGTAGTTTCGCTTTGTTAAACAGTTGTAATAAAAACATCATACAGAACCTAATTTCTTGCGTTTGTTTTGAATAGTTCAATGCAATGTATAGCCTCTTCATCTAGTTAATGTGTCTTAGAACATTTCAATAGTAATTCCCTGTCATTTCGATTCGTCTTAATCTTGATCGCTTATTGTTTGATGACATAGTCTGTAAGCGTAATTATTGCTTCCCAAATTAAATCAAAAATGGTCACTGGAGTGCATCCTTGGCAATATATGACTATTCGTAATAAGAAAAATACATGTAAAATTTAATTCATACAAAGTCATGAATCACTTCTCCAATATGAATCACAGCGGATATAATTCAAAATATTTTTAAATGTTATTTATTTATCCTCAATCTGTTAGTACGGTCCGAGTGTTCTTATCTTCCTTAAACCGCTTTAAATATCTGAGTCATTACTTTAAATGATTACGTACATGTATCAACCGAACAAGTTTTTACTGCGACGGGAGTGAAACTGTATTCAGTGTCCTAACACGTTTTACCGTTGTTAAATTGAACGACCGTTACTGACAAAATTTAATAATTCTATTAATAATTATTAATAGTGCGAGTGTCTTCGCTTTATGAAACCTTAATACGCCCAGTCAAAACGATTACTGCCAAATTTCTTCAAATATTCACTAGTATGTATATATTAAAATTTTCTCCGAGATATGCTCCGTCTAGTGGTAGAAAATTCAGGTTTTCTTTCTAATTTTCTCTTTATTCTAAAAATTTAAGGAATAGCTTTATTTTAGATATGGATAATCGGACTGAAAATTTGAAGCTGCAACTCAGTTCGCAGTCCATGTGAATCAAAGCTGTCAATCAACTCACGGGTCGGCTTTGTATTATGATCACGGTTATGATCTACAAACCTTACAAAATGTACCTCAATTTTAGCAAATAATCATTTCATAATTCATTACATTTCAAATTGCAAGTCAACAAAATATGTTAAAAAGATTAACGAAAAACAACTTACGATCATATACATATATCTCATTTTAATCATTTTTGGACTATACGAACCAGGCATAGATAGCCATTTACATAATAATAAAATTAGTGTAAGTTTTACGATAAAGAACATAATTATTCAAATCCTTTCCTTTATCAGCTCAATTGAAAATGTCGAAGGTGTCCATAAATTGGCCATTAATACACCAGAGCCAAATGGCTGATGGCTTCGCAACTCATTAAATGCCATCGGAATATTTTAAATTAACTAACGGCTTCTGGCAACACATATTGAATTTAATCATCGTGACACCTTTGTAAAATTGGGAACGAGTTTTTAAATATGTATGCTTGATACGTACCTATAGAATCATGGTCATATAAAGTATTATTGTTGATGTACCGAGGTCGTAGGACTAGATTTGTATAATTTAATAACGCCTAACAGTAAGCGAGCCCGAGATTCTAAATGAATTGTGAAGATTAGGTCCTAAAACGAAAAAAACTACGTTAAGTTTGCCATTTCAGTAGGTAGCGAGTACAAATTATCAATTTTACGCGAGTAACGTGCTAAATCCTAGCTTGAGCTCCCCTACTCTAATAAATGAACGATTTGTGAATTTCTAAGTACATTATTAACGTATAATCGGCTTTACACACATTATTTATTTGAATACGACTAGTTTCGGACCTATTTTGAGAATAGCAAGCGAGCTATCGTCACGGATGGCTCTTGAGGAAGGACCTCGGATAGATCCAAAACTAGTCAAGTGATTCCGAATTAAATAATGTGAATAAAGTGTGATATACGCTAATAATGGCTATTAGCCATACACTTATTAGTGTCCATAGTCTACTCTCCTACTATCCTATCACTTTTACTCTAGGTACTTCATAGAGTTAGTCTATGTTTCGTTTTGTACGGCTACTGTCACTTTTTATCTCTCGATAAAATTAATAGTTTAAAGGAAAATGGTCCAAATCCATTTTATTATTATTAATACAATATTGTAATTATAGGCGTCTTCGTATATTGAGAGTAATCTAATCGTTTTCTAAAATTTCATATTTGCCCAAAACATCTAATTCTTTTTCACAGATCAATCTATATTTCATCCAAAGCGTGCAGATAGATATCCGTGTCATTACATAAATATAAATATATTATTGGTAATATTATTTACAACGAAATAAACAAAGACATATCCGAACCGTGATTTTCAAAACATTTGTTCTTCCTTCGGCGGTTAGACAGGCTTGTATAATAAATATATTTGCCTTTTCATCATCTTCAAATTGATCTTCAGTAATGTTTGTCAAGTCATGTTTGTACTTTTTATAATCATAATTATTAAAAATCATGCAATAAAAGATTCAACTAAATTCATAAGTACCGTTGTTACAAATGTTTTCCTTATGTATTTGTAAACCTTAAGTTTCACGGACTCCAAATGTATTATTGTTATCAATTTAATTTCTTTGTGCATTATTAAAACGAGTAATGAGATTTTGTATTACAGTGTTTGATTATTAACTTTAGTAATGTTTTTGGACAACATGAGATATTCCACAGAAAGACCAACAAAGGCACTACAACTCAATAAGTCATTATAGGATTTGTGTGGAGAATTTGAATGATGAGTTTCGATTTCTGTTCTCGATCTGTCTGTGTGTATAGCTGCTTCTGCATTGTTCTTGTATCCACAACACAAGGAATCCCAGTGCTGCGCTGTGAGTGTGTAACATTAGGTACATATAATCTTTATATACATAATTCTTCTGTTCGTGTGTTTATCTCGAATTCCTAAACTGTTCGAGTATTCGAGTAATTCGAGTATTTTAGAATCACAATTTGATCCGATAGAAAATGTTTTTAATATTGTTGAATATCCGGATATCCGATATCCGATAAAAGATTCTTAACAGCAACTTAGAAAGTAACACAAATCTGATAATTTTTGTTGGAAATAGGGGAAAAGCAAATAAAAAACAATTGGTAAATTATTACAATAAATTATGTTTACTAAAAGTAAAGAGCATTGTAATGTTTACTTTACCCTATAGTACATGTATGCCACAGGGGGAAAATAATATTAGATATAATTTAAATTCATGTATGTACACTATGTCTTTATATAGTGGTAATTGTTTTGAAATTATTGATATAAATAAATTAATCAATAAATTTCACTTGACTAAAGATAGTTCCTATCTGCCAAATTATTATAAAAGACAAATAGCAATTTCGCTATCATTTTATATTGACAATTTAGCCAAGAAGTTGGCTAGTACGTCTGCTTTTATTGAGCAGTCAGTTATTGACATTCACAATGAATCCTTGGAATACGTTCCAAATAATTTAAATTAGCATACCAGACAACAGAGAACCACTCTAGCAGTGTATTGACAAAGGAAAAGCACTAT
>DWJN01005778.1:0-11197 GCA_018248895.1 Carystus phorcus
GACACTAGCTAGGTCTAAATTAATTTTATCGACAGCACACTTGATGTCATTTGCGTCAGCGGAGGTGTATATTTGTAGGTCATCTGCATAAAAATGGTAAGAACAGCCAAGGAAGGAAGAGAGAGTATTGATAAATATTGAAAATAGTAAGGGAGAGAGGATGCCGCCTTGGGGCACGCCAGAACTGAGATCACGCCAATTTGACAAGATACCATCACTTCTGACTGCCTGCTGACGGCCCTGAAGATATGAAGAAAACCATGCTAGTGTTGTAGATGAGACACGCAGTTGAAGTAAGATAGCGAGGAGAATGTCGTGATCAACCATATTGAAGGCGTTAGAGAAGTCGATTAGGACCAATACAGTGACCATTCTACCCTCCATGCTTAAACGAATATCCTCAGTGACCTTTAAAAGGGCGGTGGTAGTACTATGCCCAGGCCTGAACCCTGACTGAAGTGGGTTGAGTAGGCTGTTATTATAAATATGTGCCGACAATTGATTATGGACAACAGCCTCTAACACTTTTGATAAGTAGGGCAGGAGAGAAATGGGCCTATACTCTTGTAATTTACAGGGGTTAGCAGTCTTAGGGATAGGGATGACTAACGCTTTAACCCAGAACTTAGGAAATACCCCTGTTGAAAGAGAACAGTTAATAATGTCGGCAATGGCTGGAAGAAGGAATTCGAGTATAGGTAGTACCATTGTCCTACCGACTCCGTCATACCCCACCGCGTTCGACTTAATAGAGGAGATCAACTTGCGCGTTTCATCCACAGTCACAGCAGAAAAGCTGAAATCTATTATAGGTGGTGGAACCATGGAAGTGATTTCAGAAATAGTGGAATCTTTGATTAGAGCGTTGATAGAAGGTACAGAGGTGAAGTAGACATTGAAGTCATCGGGCGAGAAAGAAGATTGATTAGTATCACTGGCGTTTTTACCGATTCCGAGTGAACGAAGGAACTTCCATATATCGGCTGAAGAGGAATTAGACAAATTTTCGGAGATGTAAGTTCGTTTGGCTGGTGGTCTGGTGTTGTGGCTGGTGGTGGTGGTGGTGGTTTTGGTGGTCTTAATTTATAGCTGAGATAAATAATATCGTGACGCGAGAAACCGGGTGCGCTGAAATGGCCATGATTTATTACATGTTCTAGGGAGGAAGTCATTATCAAGTCAAGCAGAGAGTCGGAAGAATAAAGGTTGTGGTGAGTAGGTCCCGAAGGCAGAATGGAAAGGTTGACCGACTTGACTATTTCGAGAAGTGAGCTACATCGAGAGGTGGTTTTGAGAAGATCAGTATTTAGATCACCCATTATGATGTGGTGCGCATATTGAGGACAGTGAGCTTCAAGCACCGCTTCAAGACTAGAGAAGTAATTGGTTGAAGGGGGACAATAGACAACCCCTAATAGAGCTTTGGCGCGCTTTACCTGGATTTCTAAGAAAATATATTCTGCTGAGGCACAGTAAGTGGGGGGCGATGAATCAATAATCGTATATGGAATGTCACTGCGCAAATATATTGCTACTCCGCCACCGGCCTTGCCGGTACGATCATTTCTAAGTAAAATAAATCCAGGTAAGCTATATGATGTACTCGGGAGTGAGGGTTTAAGCCAAGTCTCTGATACAAGGATAGCATGAACTATCGGTGAAGTAGGTGAGGAGAACGAGTCAAGAAGTTCCGCATGATGAGCAGGTACACTTTGTGCGTTGAGATGACAAACGTTGAAGGCTAGAGGATTATCATATAAAGCACTGCCTAACAGAATGCCCAGCGTTTCAGGCTCCTGAAAAGAATCATCGTTGGATGTATTGGAGTTAAATTCACAAGCAGAATAATAAGAGTCATCGTTCGACATAATTGCTAAGTGGGTATTAATAAATATATATATATATATAAAAATAAAAATATAGATAGATACCTAAAAATAAGTATATAAAAAAATATATATAAAAAAAATCGATTGCCATTGCTGGTCCTGCTGGTTAGATACTGGTGAAAAATGCTTTACAAATGTGATATTTAGGAAAAAATAATAAAAAAAAAAAATACACTGCTTCAAAACATAGCAAGTTACATAAGAAATGATTGGAGACATGACTGAAAAGAATAACAATGTTTTACGTTAACTGATTACGCTATGATGGGTTCATGATGAACATTCAAGGTATACAAGACGGAAACATACTAACGATAACGATTGACGTAAATATCAATAAAAAATAGTTATTGAGAAACTTTTAGAAAAGTATACAGTTTTAACGGCAATTTATCGGTAAAAAAAGCACAAAATCGGATATGTATTGTCTTTTGTATAAATAAATGATTCATAGGTTAATACATACATTAATCTGTCTATGGTTCCTTGTTTGGTTGTCCTGTCATAGACTAGAGCTGTCATGAAATGACATTAGCTATCCGCTTGTCGAATGTCATTCTATCAGTCGAATGGTATGTCATGGATTGTCATGCGATCACGCCGATCACTACACAAATCTTAAACCTAGTATCGAAATTTACCCGCATTGAAAGTAATTATAAGTATGGAGGCATTACAGAACATTAGTTATGAAAAGAGTATTATAATAAGATGCAAGAAGTGCTTATATCTAATGCGGGTTGACAATGATGTTTGATGAAAGCGGATAGGACAAATTAATATTATTTATGCGATATAAATTAAATGCAAACATGGTTAAGACTACACCGTCAATGGAAGGCGCGTATATTATTTACGTCTTGCAGCCCGTTTCAGTCGGTCACTCTTAGCGAGATTGTTATTTGAAGTAGATGGTCCAGGAGGGCAAGGGTCGAGCGCAGGTTGAAGTTCTGCCTCAGACTGCTTTATCGCTGCGTCAGGAAGACTTAAAAGTTCCGCTTCACTTGCAACACGACGCCGGGATCCATCACGGAGCTTAACATAAACATTACCGTCCAGTGTCCAACAGTTTCTCATGCCCAGCAACTTTCGGGCTTGAATAAACAAACTCTGCCTCTGATGTGTTAGAAACTCTGATACAACATATGGAGTACCTTTAAAGCTGGCCTTTTTCCTCCATACAGATGTTTTTAACGTCAAATCAGAGAAGCTTATCAATACCGGTCGACATCTGCCATCGATGGGTTGACCGAGGCGATGACACACTTTAAATTTATTAGTGGTGAGATCTTGAAACCCAAGCTTCTCTTGGAACAATTTGACGATGTGGCTTGGCAGGTTATCCTGGATGTCTTCAGCGATGCCACTGATTAAGAGATATTTCCTACGGTGCCTCATTTCCATGACATCAACTGCATTTACTGCTTTACTGCACTCCGTGATCTGTTGCCGTAGAAGATGTAGGATGGAGCATACTAGGGTTTTGAAGGCTGCAAACTCATCCTGAAGACGGGGAACAGCGCTAGTACTCTGAGGGGCAGCCGTAGCATCTCTTAGTTGACTATCAAATTGTGCCAGTTTTTCAAATAAGGCTGCCTCCAGGGATTTTTGTGCTTCCATTACAGAGGTGATGTTAGTCATGTTTTGGAAAAATTAAATTATTGTTTATACTTGCTTGAATATAAGTGATAAATTCAACCAGCAGGACAGTGGGTGATATCTTCTGTGTTATATCATTTGAAGCCTAGATAACACTTGTAAGTAAGCTTTATTGCTATTGTTTTCACACAACCACAAAATTAAAGATTTTTAACTATAGATTTAAATTAAAATAAACTTAAATTTTTAAGAGATTGGTGTTGTGTTTTCTTCAACTACCGCCCAAAAAAAAGTTTTAATAGTATAATAGTATAAAGGTACCTTTTTAATAGTGTATACCTTTTTGATGTGGAGTGATCTTGAAGAATTAACAGCGATGGAAACTCTTCAAAACATTAGGTATCATTTCCTGCCCATTTCACAATTTTATATGGTATCGGCGCAATATGTCTTTTTTTCATTCCTCAAAACATCTATTTAATTAACAGTTATAAAAGTGTCACATATGCGCGAAACAGAACGGCACACTTATTTGTAATAAGAAAATAGACAGTAAATATAAGTAAGTATGTAATATATAGAATTAGCAGTTAGGTAAACAGTTTGGCTGTTAACAGCGAACGGTAGTTCGGTACGGTACGGTAGTAAGTTTGAGTTAGATTAAGTTTAGTTTAAGATTAGATAGGTATATTATTATTTCCTTTATTTTATCCTACTATTAATTTAACTTTTCGCTGAAATATTTAATTTGTAATGTATAGTTTTTCCTGCCGAATTAGTTATTTAAGAATATACATTAGTTTAATTTGTAATAATTCAAATTAAAAGAAAAAATTGTGAAGAAAATACATCTGCTATAAATAAGCGTCTAAGTGATAACGTACTCCCAACAAGTATGAGTTATATAAAAGATAAATGTTTGTGAATAATACAGATAATATTATCTTAATACTTATTTCTGACATCGCGGCAAATTTGTAGTATTAACCTCGAAGTTCCAAAACAACATTAATTAAAAACATGACAGTGAGATTTTCATGAACCAGCCAAGCGAGAATGCATCCATTTTCATCTAGACACTTTTTAACATTATTATTTTAAAGTAAAATGTTCGTTAAAATTAAAGTATATACTCAATCTTCAAGGCGTGAAAAGTATATAAGGGGCTTAGTTCAACGTTAAAATATAAGTTTTACATAAACAACTGCAGTCGAGGTTGATACTTGCATGGGTGACTGCTGTGCCAAAAATTTCTTAAGTGTATCCATGCTTCAGAGGGCACGATAAGCCCTCGGTCCCGGCGTTTAATGTAATAGTCGTCAAGTCATGTCGGAGGCCTTCGGGCAGCAACAACTTCCGACACTTGGGTTGGCCACTAACCCCAGCCCTCCACTAAACCACACAGAAGCAGCGTGGTGGCGTATGCTTTAAATCTCCTCAGTAACAAAGAGGGACTCGTGTCCCGTAGGGTTAATGGATTAAAGGCATATTAGTTAAGCTTTTGGCATCTTTGTCTACAGTTTCATCAGAACTTAATAACGTTAAATTGCCCATAGCGAACCTTTTGTTATAATATCCTTGAAAGTGTATGAATAAAGAAAGTTATAAAATATTTAACACAGCTTTATAGTACTTTAGCTAACAAACGTTATAAATGAACTATGTACCTATAATTCATGAATTAAACATATACTAGATGTACCCTGGTACGCTTCGCAATACCACACTGGTTTCATGAATGAAATTACTAAACCAAAACATAATTATGTTTTATATAACCTTCATTTTCCGAAAGATGGCGCGGCTTCTGTTACACACACATTACCAAAAATAAATAAAAACAATTTTCAAAATGTATGTATATTGTTTTCAAATTTGAGCGCAATAAATGCAGAACTTTCGAGTTTTAAAGGCATATACATACGAACGTAAGATTATATACTCGTACATATCTGTATGTGTATTTTATACGTATATGCTATATCTGTATATAGCATTAAACATATGTTATAAACATACAAAGCGCTTTAATATGAAACTAGCACACAAAACGGCTTACATCGAGAGACAGTGTAAACAATGGAATAGCGACAACACGGAGTAAAGCACGTGTCGCATGCTTTACTTCCAGTGAAATGTGATATAGATAATAGGTTTTGAGACTAATCTATTGAAACATAGACATCTGACAGAAAACACAGCTACTGCTGCTATGGTAATACAAGAGCCTGTGTTCTGTTTTGGATTATTATACAGCTGCATTTGTAATCTATATACTAATACGTGAAGCAAAAACTTTGGACCCCTTTTTACGAAAATTGCGCGGACAGAGGAGTATGAAATTCGGCCCACTTATAGTTTATATGTAGGAGAAGTGCAGAACGCTAATATTTTTTATAATATGCAGTAAAAGCATATGAAGTTAATAAAATTAATAAAAATAAACATTAAACACACTATCATTCATTTGACACACATGCAATCGTAATAAAAATATGACACATTAATTGTTTACGTTTATATTGTCAATGTGAAGTAACGCTTGGACACATGTATAACGGACGAATTTTGACCGCTGACAGTCAGCTAGGGACCTAGTTAGATTAAAATTTATGTAGATTATTTACGTGAATATCGTCGAAAGAAAAATGTAACTGCTAGTGATAATAAAATAACGTACGATGACGCTCTCGCAATTTTTTCATTCTGGTCCATTTTGCACTAGCATTCTCCACAGCTAGACTGAAAACAAAGTTAAAATTGGGAATAAAACTGTGCCGACCAGGCCAGTGATTATGTCTTTACGATTATATACACTACATTACATGATCATGGCTACAACCAAAAGACTATCGATCAAACTGTAAATTTAAGCCACTGTCGACTTATATGTACATACACAAACTTTCATAAACTTAGTCCAACCGTTTAGGACACACGCGAACTGAAGATTATATTATATGTATTTAGATATATAGAGATATTAATAAAGATCCAATTGTGTCAATCTGAAATAAGCCTTTGACGAAATGAATAACGGTCGAATTTCTATCGCAACATACGATCTCTGGAATAATTAAACGCGAATTGCTTTATAAGTGACGATGTATTGACATTTCAACGTCGTGTGTTCACGGTAAATATTTTCTTACTTCAAAGGATGTGCTTATAATATTTATATTACCAATTGAGTGTAATATTATTTCATTAAAGATTGGATTAGCTTCAATGTCTCTCCTCACGTATGGATGAGGTCTAGAGCATATTCCACCACGCAGCCTCAATGCATATTGGTAGAGTGGTTAGTCATCAATTCTAATATCAGAAGTTTTTATACCGTCTGACGCCTTCGATATAACTTAACGACTGTTGTCTACGATAACTGGGGCCAACAACATAAAGTGTCTTTCGAAAAAGCTCAAGTAATATTATACAGAAAGAATTGTTTGTGTCCATTTTATTCTTCAAGCGTCTTATTATTTTATCTTATGCGATTTTTCTGTTCCCATTTCCTGAACTAGATGGATCTGGAAGAAACTGTTATTCAGCGATAAGATCACCTTAATATACACATGTTCGTCGCATGTCTTTATGTTAAAATATCGCTATACCGCTACAATATTATATTTGCAACATGTCTTGAATATACATTATAGAATTTTCTATCCAGCTGCGGTAAACAAAGAGAGGTTCGTATATCGTTACTAAAATATTGGTTACACGGTTTATAACATTTTCAAAAAATCCTTTTTTTATTTTGTTAACATGAGACAACTTGTATTAAGGGAAGTTTCTCTAGGATCACCACAAATCCATATGGTGAAGTGTGGAGTATGCTCTAGGCCTTTTCAATTATTTAGAAGGGACCTGTGGTCTGTAGTGGGCACTGAATGATTTAAAAACAACCAAAGATAATTAAATTAAGAACACATCAAACGTCAGAAACGCTTGTTGATTTCTTACAAAACATACCATGGCTTTAAGTAGGGTTATGTATTCCAAAGCCTGAGCTCTTGTTTTCCTAGACAAAAGGGTTAACCATTTATTTGTTTTTCCGTAAAGGAATGTGTTCCAGCCACGTGTGCGTCCTTGGAATGCAATAGCCCGTGGGAAATTACACCGAACCTTTCAAGCCCTCCTGTCCCGTCTCGTTAGTGATATCGAAAGGAAACTATTCGCACGAATTTTGTTTAATTTGAAATTCCTCTTGTTCACTACCTGAAGCCTCTCTGAAGATATTTTCTTTTCAAACTTGGCTCACAATTTCAAGGTGCTTTATTTATGTTGTAACACAGTGTATACTAAATTTATATACAAAATGTCACTAACTAGTCCTAAACGGTTAGACCAATTTCCATGAAATTATTTGCTTTTAAGTAGATTCAAGAATGGTTTAAAATCACATGGTCCTATAGAATTTATTTTATTGTGTAGCAAGATGATTTCTACCTAATCTGCTTCTCTTTATACGAGTAGGTATATACTTTTAATTTGCAATAAAATAATATTGCAACTTTAAATTGAGATGTAAGCTATCCTAGCTTTCACGTTGGATCAAACTGGACACGTTGTGCAAAATTTGATTGAAATCGGTTTAGTAGTTTAGGAGTCCATCGCATACAAATACCGTGACACGTAATTTATATTTATTAAGATTAGGACCCATGTCGTGAAGATTGCCGACCACCAGACCAGACCGCCGAACGCCGTTCGAAGAACCCTGGTTTCGATTCCCAGCAAGGCAGAAATTTGAATGAGTTTAAATTTCTGTTCAACCTTGGTGGGTATTCTTGACTTTATAAATTGTCCGTGGGACCATGACGCACGTTATGGGAATTAGTATAAAGAGTATACATTAACGTTAATATTTTGATCCCACACAAAAAAGAGGTATCGATGATTTTTTGAATTCGTTTATATAACACCGCTCTTATTAAACATAAATATTCGGGACGCATCCACAATGATTTACTGCATGCGACCTACATGCAAATTTTCATATTTTCCATATTCCATTCCATTATGATATCATGAAGTCATATTACAAACGGACAGTGTGGACTCATTTAATTTAATTTGTAACTTTACTTTTCACTCGTTGCTGTATTTCCATACGCGGATTAAATTTAATATTTATATCGAATTCGCATATTTGATTATCTGCGACATTTCTGTGTTCGGTAATGAAATTCTTTGATTGGGTCGGATAAAAAAGTGTATTCCGTTTAAAATCAGGTTAATACGGATTCTGATAGACTTACAGCTACGTAGGATTTTTAACGTCAATAATTGTGGAGACTCCGTAGAGGCTTAACCTGGTGAGTGGTCATCTTCAAACTACAATCAGAAATCTTAATAATATTAGAAATGCGAAAGTTTAGCTGAATGTTTGTCGGTCAATCACCACAGAACGGCTGAACGAATCTGATTGAAATTTGACAAAGAAACAGAATATAGTTCGGAGAAGCACATGTGATATTTTTATAATTTATAATATGGAAAATTTTCAATTCAAAGTCGTTAGTTTATATAAGAACTTTGTATTCGGAAAAATGCCTTATTATCGATGAGAATAAAATAAAGAAAGATATATTATTAAATACTTTTAGATTAAGTTTGTAATTTACACGGAATTGAATGAGAATATTATTCCATAATATATGCAAGAGATATATCGTAATAGTTCCATAACTCACCCACTCTTAGCCAAGAAGGGAGTGATAAAATCGCTTTTTACCTGGCTTTCACTTTATTCGCTGATACTAAATCACCTTTATACAATACACTTCTAACATCTTAAAGAATAGTAGATGAAAAGTTCGGTAATATCTTTAGGTGATCCTTTGATCATCTTAATTTTAAAAACCTCAGGATGAATTAAGTGCGATTAAGTAAGCTAGGTTGGATTCGAGAATCATTAGATTTCATTAAACAACGATTTTGCAAACAATATCTTAATTACAATGATACTACTTGTCTAAGAGACGTCAGATAAAGTTACGAGTTACAAGTTAATAAGTGGAGCAACAAATAATATGGTAAAAGGTGTGTTGGCATAATAATAATATGAAAATCTGTTATATACTAGTTTTTATGCGATTTCTGTGCATGCCTGTATCTGTTTTACATATAAGTCTATATATAGTTAGTATAATATTTTGTACAACTAATAAACACTTATTGTTTTGTATGTTTTACTATTGGCGTGTCAAATTATATTAAAATAATACAAATGATTTGTTCTTAAGTTCTTTTTATTGACAAAAATGTTCGTTGAACAAGATTTTCCGAAACATTCCTTAATAAAAGTGTTATATTATATCAAACTTTGTTCGTAAGCCGCAAGCGCAAGTTAATTAAATATTACGTAGGGACTTAAATAACCTATACAAGAAAAGTTTTTCTCAACTCTAACAGATATGAAATAAGTCACATACCTAAACGAAATTGCATGATTTTATGCTATATTAGGTAAACAGGCCAACTTCGTTTTGCCTAACAGTCAATGAATGACTGACATAAATTAACATAACTTCTTTATTGTTAACCGTTTAAATTATGAAAATACTACATGTTAAGTAAAGCCCATAACAAAATAATCCTGAAAACTGCGTTCAAAATGGATAAGCCATTTTTGAGATTAGCGTACACAAACACACAGCCATACATACAGACATACAGACACACAGAAAAACAGGCAAAATGACAAAACATTGTTTTGGGTTTTCTTGCGTATAATTTGCCCCCCATTATGATATTTTAAATATATTTGCAATGTACAGACAGCGATCAGTTACAGCTTTATTATATGTATAGATATTAAGTTGTTTATCAAAATAGTTCATAAAGAATTTCGTAAAGTACGAAAGCCGACTATGACCTTAATTTCGTCATGCATGAAAAACCCTGCGCTAATTAGATAACGTAGTTCCAGAACTTTCTAATTAGGGAGCAAGTAAAATATGACGTGTTTAGTTTCTAACCAACTTGATAGCTAGAACCAAAGGATACATAACGCAACGTGTGCATATAAAAATTATTGTTTGTTGCAGCGTAGTATATATGTAATTCTATTGTTTTAACTTAACTGTAGCAACCCTACATTACAAATCTACACAAAAACCCTACATTAAAAATCTATACAAATAAATAAAATTGGAGTGTCTGTTCATTATACTCAAATAGCTTTTTACTAAATGCGTATGTATACACGGTATATATACCAAAATATTTTTTTTACAATAATTGATATCTGTATATCTGTTTGTTTGTTTCGGCTAATCTCTGGAACGACTGAACTGATTCTGACAGGACTTTCACTGGTATATAGATGATGTAATAAGTAGTAACGTAAGCTACTTTTATTTAGAAATTATAAGTTATCGTAACAACTGTGAACGGAATATACACATCAAGTAAATGCGTATTATTAAATATAACTCAAAACCTACTGCTTTTACTATTATGTTGCTCAAATGTAAATAGGAACACATAACAAGCACTGGCCTTCGAATAATAAAAGAATAATTTAAATCGGTACACCCAGTTTAACGTTAAAGTAACACATAAAAATACTGTCAAATTAGTCGGTTAAAAATTTAAAACCATTGTATAGTGTACAAACATAATACACTTTATTACAAAATAAGGTCTAAACCACGATTATCAAGTATAGGTTTATCTTTCATGCTATACTTTAAGCCAAGGTT
>DWJN01005779.1:0-11197 GCA_018248895.1 Carystus phorcus
TCGGCCTCGCTGGGAATCGAACCCAGGACCCTTCGAACGGCGGTCCGGCGTGGTAACCACTACGCCACGCGGGTCGTTTGACATTCAATTGACATATCTGTAGTGTATGTGTAGATTACTCTGTCGTCTCCTATACACACTTTAGCAAGAAACACAGATTAATCTGGGAATGGAGTTATCTGTGGGGATGGATGATAAACTTTTTTTATGGCAAAGCGCGGGAAGTGGATATTGTGATGAATGCTGCAGAGGTGATAAAAGTAATTAAAGTAGATAAAGATAAGAGCCGATATTTCCATTGTTATAATGGTAAAGGTATAGTACAATAAGTGTAGGTATAACAAATGGAACTAAGTCCTCTTTCAAATGTATATCATCATCTATCAATAGGTACATATATTACACTGAGTAACTTTCAAAGTCGTTCAGTCAACTTCATTACCTAGTGTTAAACCGGATTTGATAATGAATCGTAGGAACGTTCTGTAACAATTCACAATTTCCTTGTCGAAATGAAATCCTTTGCTCGTAATGAGACAAAGTTCTCATTGGCACTAAGAAACATTGACTAATATTTCAGTTCATACTGGATGGAGCACGTTATCGCGAGGTTAACAGATTATTGGATCAACACTTAAAATCTCCACTTATAGTATACCTACTATTTACAGGCAGGATAGGAGTGGCGCGTCTGGCAAGAAGTTATTTATTATCTCATGTAGGCTTAATATCACTAATATTAAAGTTTGAATCATTTTTGTTGCCGTATTTCAGCTTCCGAGAATACTCATAGGTAGTTGTTCTCTCATCTCGTGCCGCAGACCAGGACAAAAGAAACCTGCCATGATGCAATAAGCGTGGGTACCGTCAGATTTAAATAACTACATTATAACGGTACAGAACATAATGAGTGATAGATTCGTTTAAAACTCATTTAAACAAATACATTCCCTGTTTTTTTAGTTACCCGACAGCCGACAGCGCATCAATAGGTACTTTCTTTTTAACTTTTCTTTATACTATTAGCGTTTTGGTCTACATATGAAAAAAAATCGGAAAAGCGAAATAGAATGACCATTAGGTAAATGGTTAAATGTTTTGTTTTTACAACTATTAACTTACTAGCATGAAGCCGCGGTATCGCTTACATTATCCTTTTAAATATATTCACTACACGTAGACCATACTACGTAGGTACATACTTACTATATCGTAATATTACGGGTTTGAAAGCAATTTTTTTTTTATTATGATATTGCAAACTGACTGAAATTCTAATCTCTTCTATGTATTTTATATCTAACGTTGAGACAAGGAGGTAAAAGGGCAGACGGCGCCGGATATGACCGGTTGATGGCTGCGCGTCTTGGAGCACGTCCGGACTGGAGCTGGATCAATCTGCTGTAATGACGGCCTACGTTACTATTGTCAATTCGCCTAATAACCTTTGAGGACAAACGAGGTACCTACCTACTTCAGATTCTGTTGTCAGGTGGAAATCTTCCCACGATTTTCAATGTGATTTCGACAAATTAAAACCCTCTTGGCTATTCGAGGCTTATAGGGAAGCTCCGGAATATATTAATGTAAACCTACTGCGTAATGCCCAAAGGGCAAGCTTCTGGAAAATTTCGGTGTCGTAATACTACCTGATAATCTTTGTCAAGTATTTACACTGAACCATTAACAATATAATAAAAACATTCGCACTTATGAGAAACCAATGTTTAAGGCTCAAAGATTTTAATTTACCTGATAACCGTATTAGTGTTTAAGTCGATGTTATAATTTCTATGAATATAGGTACCTATATAGGTTTAATTGCTTATTATATTTAGTTGAGAGCTTACTAGGAACAGATAAAGGAAAAAAACAGCCCACGTGATGCTAATCACCATCGGTCACGTTTGTATTTGAAAGACTATTGCCGTTAGATGACTGACTCTCAAATGGAAGAGAGAGAATCTATTTATAAATATTTAATATTATTTTTTTATTTATTTAAATTTATGTCAACTCGTACAGAAGGAACAAATGCGTAACGGCATTGTCCACCACTCGAGCCTGGGTGGATATGGAAATAGCTGATGGTAGGTGTCAAAACTTGAGATATAATATACGTTATTTAATAGATGGTCAAAAGAAAAGACATCATCCGTTATGATTCTGTAAAAAATGTTCTCGTAGTCGTTTCTTAAAAGAAAACCTGGTGGGTGCCTTCCTTATCTCTGCATTCAAGGAATTCTAGAGTAGTGTAGCCTGTACCGTGAATGGAGTAATGGAAAAAACCACTGCTATTGATGACCGAAGTATTTTATCTATAATTATATTATTATTTATTTTAGTGGCGAAACGATATTGAAAGTTATCCTTGAGATATTTTGGACAATTAGGATCGTTTAAGATAATAAAATTGTACTTGTAACTGAGCTAATCTCAAAAACAGCTTAACTGATATAAATGTTATTTCAAGTTTTGTGCTTCTTGTATTTATTTCGAATTGAAAATAAAAACAATTATCAGGTAACATTCTGAATGTTTTAATTACTTGAAAGATATAGGCCCAGCAATTATATTGCGGTTTATGCAGTTGTATGCAGTAAAATCAATTGAAAGGTAAAAAAATTATTTGTCTTCCGTAAATTCATCACTTTGCATCTCATGAACCTATTACACAAAGGAAATGAACTCTGCTAACAGAAAAATGAACAGAGCGAGTGACATTATAGTCTTGTGTCCCTTTTTAAAAATGTAACGTGTAAAGATTTTTGTTGCAAACTTAATTTGCTTGTAAGATTGTGTATGATTTACTCGACGTTTTATTCACATAAGGGTTGCTGGAATATATACCTAGCTACAATTGCTGTAATTTGAGGCTTAAATGGAATTATTATATTACATATTATTTCTTAGACACGTTCAGGTAGAAACAGATAATGACCACGTTGAATATTTTAGAAACAATTTAAAGTATCTTTTTAGCAATGAACTATCTTTCAACAACAAAAAACCTATCTTTCTCTCTCCTTTCTTGGTTAACAAACGTTTTCGGTGTTCTTATTGTTCAGGGTACGACGACCGCCTTCCATCATAATTTCGGTTCGGTTCGGCGTAAAAAATAAGTCCCAAGTGGTCGAGTTAAGCAACAACCGTCGGTAGGTACATGGACGAACGTTAGTGGTAAATATTTATTGATAGCTTCCGTGCTTCGAAGGGCACGTTAAGCTGTCGGTACTTCATTATCATTGATCGTTCGTTCATGTCGCGAGGCCATTGGAAGATATGCAAAACTTCCATCATCTGAGTTGCCACTAATCCCTCAGCCAATCCGCACTGGAGCGGCTTTGTGGTTTATGCTCTAGACCTCTTCAATTAGGGAGGAGGCATGTGCCTTCTAGAAGACCGTTGATAAGTTGAATCCATAATTTACTATACCCAACAAAGTTTATAGTGTTAAGATTTCTATAAAGCTAGATAGTATAGGAAAAATAAAACTCAAAATCAAATTTAAATATTTAATTCCCTTATGCTTACAATATGACATGTCCGTCTACCGCAGTCGGTATGTCGCGGGGTAGTGCGCGCACACTAGCGCCGCCACAGCACACCGCTGTAGCCCAGTGAACACGGAGACATATACAAAATCTTTAATAGAATCTGCTTCTTGCTCCAAACATTATTACATAATATTATTGTACAAAACCAACGAATTGCTCTGAATAGGATTTACAGAAAATTTGTTTTTAACCAAATTGTAGGTACACGCAATAGATACGTGGCGCCATCTTTTGATATAACACAAAATAATAAGTATTTTTATAGAAATAACAGAATGTTATATGAATATTTGATAATATTCTTCGATTTTTTTATTGTTTTTCAGTTTTGAAGCAAGAAACAGATCGACTTACATCACGTCACTAATAAAAAAACTTTTATAAAATTCTATTGCGACAAAAATCAACACCATCAAACGATCAAAAATCCTTCAACAGGTTTCTATAACGAAGCTTACAGGTGTAGGTACAAATTATTTTTTTTTCCTCATTTATATTATTACTTCATAATACTCATACGTGCTACGATAATGAACTTTACTGCGTAGTGAATAAAGACTTTATACACGTGTAATTAGAATGTACAACTAGTCTAACATGCTAACAATCGATTTTCGCTTCTATTCACGAGTCGGTAAGTTCCAACGTTGCCTGGCTAAGTTTGTGTCGCATTACTAATAAGTATTAAAAACGTTTATACTTCCTACGACTATTCTATCCGTATATATTAAAGTTTGGGCCGATTCGTGCAGTGAATTCAGACTTGTTGGCAGATAATTTTATAACTTATCATTACGATAATAAGGCAGAGAATCTGATTTCTTGACTCACGAATGTACACAAAATCCTTAACATGACGTTTATAAAGAAAGAAAATATCTAAAGATTGCTACCTACATTCTATCACCTATAAAAAAACAACATCGTTTTCAAACGATATTTTTACTTTTACCTATTTATTAATAAAATATCTACCTATTTCTTTAAGCAACTTTAAAACTGTTAAAAATAAAATAGAAAATATCCACAAAAAAAGAATGGCGCAGTGTTCATTTTAATACAATTACTATGCAATACAATATACATTAAATATATGTAATAAATAATAAATCTCCACCGATCCGCATTGGAGCAGCGTGGTGGAGTATGCTCTAGACCTCCTCAGTAATGAGAGACTCAGTAGTGGGCCATTAATGGGTTGAAGGCATACGTAATTAAATATAATATTCATTAAATGAACTATATATATCTTTTTTCATTCTTATTTATTTCTTTGCTCACTTTTTCACCATAATCCATCAACGTGCAAAGAATGCCATTACGCATTAGGTTAGCCCTAATTACTTCTTGTTTAAAGCGTGTCTAAATAAACAATTATTAATAATAAGTCTCATGTACCGTTTAATGAGTGACTAAATAAATAAATATAAATTATTATTAATAAGTCTCATGTACATTTGTGAGTCATTCGACACATCAGTACATTTTTAACAGACGTAGTTTTGTTAAGTATAAAAATATTTAGTATCACGCATTCACCCCACTTCTGTACTCGTTCGAAACATTCAAAACAATCCGAATTCACAACAGGAGCGACATATAAAACTGTGTGCCGATTTTGTGCTATCAAAAACGTAACAATATTGTTATTCTGTAAAAATACTATCGTTTAAATTCAAGTCGTTATATTGCACACGTCTAGGCCGCAAGACAGACCTAAATAAAAGCTATCATAAATAAATCGTTGTTACAACGCAATGGCAAGAACAATAATTGCAATATTATTTAATATAAAATTAAATTAATTTGTTAACTATTAATTATAAAAAATAATAATACACAAATGAGTATTGGAATGAAATCACATCAACCCGCCGTTTCGTTCAAAACATAAGGCCCTGTACACATGTAATATCTTCTAGTGCACATATTTGGAATGTTGACTATATTAAAAAAGCTATTAATAAAAATATTTGTTATTTAATGTTTTAAATTATTTGTATTTTTCCTAAATGAATATATTTGTAATACTAAAAGTCGAACCGCTTAAGCCCTAAATTAAAATGTAATTCAAATCACAATCAAGTCACGTGATAACGAACAGCAATGACGTCATATGTTCATATCACACGTATCTCAGCTCGAAACAGTTGACAGCTGTCAAACTTGACAGTGTAACATGACGTTTTAATGGTCACGTGACAGTTTTGGCGCGAAATTCAATGCTTTCTAAATGTATATGTTATAAAAACCATTTAGTGCTATATTAGGCATAACGCAATTTAAATATGTATTTCCCCAAAATAGTCAACATTCCAATAAAAATTTCGTCTTAACAAAGTATGGACTTTACGTGACCCCTTTAGCTTTAAAACTAATACAATTCTAGGGTTGCCAACATCAAATACACATTACAACATCCTAAATTACACATGAGGCTGTTCAACCGTACGTACGTTTCAAAAAAGTTTTTCATTCATATTTATTTCAAAATTTACACTAAACGCCTACAATCGCCCGCGTCTTTTTCTACAAATTAGCGTTTCACATGTCAAAGCCGTTAAAACCCCACGAGTCGAAATTCAAAATATTAACACAAATATAAATCTAATTATTGTTTTTGAAATAGACCATATCTAAAAACATTTACATATATGAAAATGTTCAATACAAACTTCACGACATTTTTTAATCGTTTAAACACTCGAATACCTCTGTCATCACACAATGACATGATCATTATTATTGTCCACGGACAGTAGTGGTAGCTACCGTCAAGTTGACCGCTCGTATCTTAACAATAGGATATTTGACAAGTTTTTAACATTATTTAGTATAAAAAGAACCTACAAAAAGTTATTTGTTTTATAAATTCAAATTACGAATCCATTATTTAAATAAACCGCCAAACCGTTACTATGAGCAATATGGCGTCTTACTGCCTTCGGTGACGTCACATGCAAGGTAGAAGATAAGGTAACAGTCAGCGGATTGATGTTTACTTGTATGTGACGTCATCGTAGACCCGACGCAATCCAGTTTTGTGTCACGTGACCAATGTGACATGGATTTTTGAATAAGCTAATAACTATTTTCAAGTTATTTAACTGCAGAACGTTTTCATTATTTATAATGTGCAGGGATGTCTACATCAAACACTTTATTTTCAATACTGTCAAATACCCAATTGTCAAAAGAGCTAAATTGACGACGTCCGAATCAAGCCCAATCCAAATGACAGCCAAAAAATATTAGCATTAAGTGATTGCATTTTACCATTATGACATAAAATAGCTATTTAAATCAGTATTGTACTGAGGAAAATCCTTTTTACATGTATTTTTTTTAATTTCACTTGTATGAGTCTAGCTCCAAAGTATTTATATATATTTATGACAGCCTCTCAAATAAAATAAAACATAAGTCAATATAAACCATACACATTATCAAAGGAATGTTCAGTATACGTTAGAAGCCTCTAAAAATACAATCTCAACAGCTGAGCACTTTCTTGTCGACATACTTATCATTAGATCCATCTTGAACGTTATTTTACAATTTTATCATATTATTAATAACAAACGCCGATTCAAAACAATAATTATATTAGTAATAATTAATAAAAAACGGATACTAAGCTATAATTCACAAACAACAAAAAAAACATTACAAATTTTAAAACAACTTATTATCATTAATCTATTTAATTGCAATTCAAAGAAATTCAAAACGAATTTATTATAATTTCAAAACGATAATAGAGATAATTTAATAAAATAACGAACCCAACTATTATTTATTTTAAGGTATACCTCATAGATTAGATATTGACACGAGTAACAATTTATATGTCAGAAAAAGCTGCAATTACTTGTCATAACCAGTTTTATCCTGTTCAAACTAGTTACGTTACATAAATCTATTGCTGCTGCATATTTGTCTGTCATTTCGAACGATAAACCGCAACCGGATTAGATGGTACGTTGAATAAGACTAGGATTTAAGGGGTTTAAGGGGTTCCATAAACCCCTATGTCTCCAGTCCAAGAAAATCCCCTTTGTTAATGGTACATCTTTTTAAACCAAGACAAAGGCCGTAGTACCAAGTCCCATCTGTCATTTAGAGCTGGGTTTTGTACTAGCGTCGGCTAACTATAGATTGTTTATCGATATATTGTTAATACTGTCGGGACCTTGAAAATTAGTCATACTATCCATGATAGAGTCCATGAGCAGGTGATACCGAAATATGTCTGTCTGTTCGTTTGTAGTACAGAAAAGGCTAATTTAAGAGCAATATTAATATAGTTTTATCCGAAATCGGGTCAGGTTTAGAATATATTAATAGAATATACTAAAAATGAAATAAAAACTCTTGTGACGACCTACTAGTGAAGTTAAATTTACAAATGCACTATGCGAATAACATCTTCAACGTACAAACATCAAATCAATCATTCACCTACCATAGATTCTCTATACTAGCCCTTGAAAATGGTTTCCATCTAAACCTGTCTCATATTAAAATAGAATATGCAATATTAAACCTTATTGTATTCCACGAAAGACTAGATTCCTGTGACTATACCACCGTACAGTGCACCTTAACGAGATTGCTAAGTTCCAGATCTACGCACAACATACTATTATTTTTCATTACTTATTGAGAACAACGCCATCTAGATTTTATTTTATACAACTTTCGCTTATTAAGCTACATGTGAAATGTAAAATATTTGTTATTATTATTATAAACCGTATTATTATAGACTATTTCTGTCAAAAATACACCCGGTGCGTATATAGCTATATATATAACATACAATTTCAGGATACACTTTTCAATCCGGTTAAAACCGGTTTTTAGTGGTTATATAATATTGTTTATACGTACGATTAATTTCATGTTAGTTACATCAGTCAAGGTTAATTTTTATACCTGATTCATTACGGGTTCAGTTAAAAAAGCGTTATACAAAAAAATTGACATTACCAGCACACCGTTAATATCGACTGACAAGTGTAGCCTGGAATATCACTCAAATCAATTTATAAAATCACTGACAAAACTCACATTTATGTTATTATACGCTCAATAATTTTATAAACAATTCGTAACTAATTCCGTGTTACCTATTAAATGGAAACATGTACTCACAATATATAATTTCTAAATCGATATTTCGAACCATCAATCGTGAGTACCCGTTTGCATGTTTAGTGTCCTCGGCGATCTATTCTCATGTTAAGATAGATAAGAAAATAGATCAAAGTTGTTATATCATATAATTAATCGTAATCTGAGTCTACCGAACCAGAATGAACTAGTTAAATCCGGACAAAACCGGTTACGACATAAATCTGGTTTCTGTCAGTGACGAACTCACGAACGACCAAACAAAGTACACATCAGTTGCATCTACACTTAATATTAATGCGGTTGATAAAAAAATGTCAAATTTACACGATATACTTTTATTTGGCCGGACGTATAAGTGTAATGACTAGAACATATCCGACATGGCAAGAATTTAATCAGAATAATCGACGTTTCCGAAATGCTTATCAAAATCTCGTTCAACTAACAGCAATGTTAACTTAGAAACTGTCAAATCAATTTCGAGTCTCGGAAACGTTGATAAGAATAATAAATTAGAAAACAAAATCGGATATCACATACGATTCGGAGTATGATTTTACAGCACTGTTTATTTGATCAATTATTCGAATCCGTTGTGTCAATAGATTTATCAGTTTTTTAGTTAATTTTTCGTTAACCAGCCTTTCAGAAACCAACGGCAGTAGTCCCTTTCCTTATCCTTGATGACTGTACTTTATAAGTTTACTCTAGCATCGAGGAAAACTAGATAAATCCGTGCAACATACAAGGTTTTTTTCGTCGCGTAAAACTATTTCCTGTCTTCTTTATACTTCAAAACGAATTAATGAAACTGTATATTGGAATATCAACCGTATTGCTTTTCAACAAAGTTGTAAATTGCTTGTAGCTACGCGCAAACTTAACTCGTTTTTAAGCACAACAGAATTAACATGCTCGAGTGTGGGTACCCTTTAGTAAACTTTAGGGGAGAAGGTTTTAATAATTTTAATTAACCCTTAAAGATAAAACTACATATCTTCGTCTCGAACAATATAAAGACGTCATCTTCTATAGGAATCATTGTGCGTGTTTTTGTTCCACCATCCAAAACGCGAAACGTGCTATCGAAATAATGTGAAAAGCGCAAAGCTCTAAGCAGATTGCGCTAATACACTTTAAGAATAATAAACAAAATATTAAACTTTACAGCTTTGAATACTAATTAACGTAACACAAAATTAATTAAATATGTTTCCGGATACGACAGTCGTTTTCATGCTACATAAAAAAAACCATAAGATCAAATTGCAAGTAAATAATCTATCACTACCTAAGCTTGAATCTGTTGAACGCTGACAGAGACAGAAAAGAATTCCTAATGATGTTTATGTTTTTACCAGTTCAACAATGAAATTTGTTGAAAGGCGATAAGACTGAGCGAGAAAAATGTCGGTTTTAATACAAACTAAACAAACCCCCCCCCCCTCCCCACCACGTAAACAAAAAAAAACGATTTGAAATAAGAACGCATTTATATAATCCTCTTTCCTATTACGAGTCATAAATCACTACTTCCAGTCAGTATTCTTGGGAATAGCGAAAAAATAGTCACAAACTCTCCCCTCCTCCCCCTACTTTATTCGCGCCGTTCGAATGCGTACTGTACTATACTGTTTCAATAGCGTTACTATAGTGCATATACTGAATAGCGAAAAACCCGTCACAAATTAGAGCCCCCTGGAATATATACCAGGCGTGAATAACTTGATAAGTCGACTTATATATATAATATAATATATTATATATGCATAACATATTATGTTAAAAAAATTACTTAAAACTGTAAAAAACATCAATACAATCAGTATAGTAACACAAAATATCTCAACAATAATGACGTAACTAAAAATAATATTCCATTTTAAACATTTTATGTCCAACAATACAGTCTTAACACAAAAGTCTTTAATATTTCATCATCAGATTCTTTTTATAATTATTGGTAAAAAGATAATTTCATTTAAAAATATATAAAGCGTTCTTTTTTAATGGTACCTTTAGAAGGAAGTGATTAATCAGTTTTTCGTTGATTCTGAAATGTATCTATTTTGAGTTACAACACTATTGTATTATTAGAGCGATATATTTTAATGCATAATAGTTATTAATTTTTTTAATTCATAGCGATCTGAAAACTCAAAGAAAATTAATACATTCAGATAAAAAAGTATTTATTAACATAAAATCAGGATTTAAAGATGAAACTTAAACTTAAGAAACTTTTAAAAAAATGTGCACTTTCGATTTGTTAAGTTATTCACGCCTGGTGTGGAAATATTATTAAATACTTGACGTCAACCTTAAATCGTAAAAGAGATGTTTCAACCTTGGCCAGGTATATGTACACTATCTCAAAAGTTCGAGAAAAAACTCAAGAATTTGAAAAAGATACTTAAAATTCATTCACCGCCAGTTTCTGAAAGGCTTGTCAAAATTTCGTTCATCTAACACGCATGTTAACGTGAAAGTTCTATGAAGTC